>JAODTK010002457.1:0-25271 GCA_026419785.1 Sclerodactyla briareus
GGGTCTATACATACATCTGTTCACCCATGACAACAATTGCATCGACACTCTGTGTACAAACTGAAAGGAACACTACCCAAAGAACATTATGAACGTTAACGTTTTCATGAAAATCTAATGCACTTTGTTGTGGGAGATACATTTTGAAATTTTGCGCACAATTGCCCATTGGTGTCCTCCCTTTGATGACCTTTGGATCTCTACCTTCGTCTTGAGTGGGTCGATGAACATGGTGTCCAATTTTAGTCAACATTACATCCATCACGAGACCGATCGAGCACACCAAAGATCAAGCCGTTTGGTGGTGGTGGGTGGGTAGATGATAAGATATAATATGATAGACATTTATCTCCGTCACATTTTTATTGTATGTTTGGTGGTGTGAGTGGCCAGATATGCCACAGAGCAAGCGTTACCTTACTCAATAATATTATTCTTTTTTTGTCATGTGCTTAATGTAAAAGACTTATTTCCAGGAAATTTCTTTCTCTTCCGGTGATTCTCACATTAGAATGTGAATATGCTTCCAAAGTGTCAACACAAGCATTACCATTGAGGTCTTTTTCCAGAACACATGCGAGACAAATATAGCGACTTCTAGGATTTCATACTGTGCGTGAAGAAACATGAAAAAAGAATTTCGTATATCCTCTGCCACTTTAACTCCGCCCCACTCATTAATATTAATTAGATCGCACAAAAACAATAGCTGACCACCTACAACACTATGGGCAATCCACCACCCCAGTAATATCTATCTTATCTCCTCCCGTCTTCTACTTATCTTGCACAAATTTTCAAGCAAAAACACTTTGAGGCCCCATCCCTTTATGATATTAATAGGACCAACAATACATTACCTACAATATGCATAAGCACACTCTTCACCCTTAATGAAAATGTGTGGCAAGTTTTTGTCTCCAAAAACAACACATTTTCCAACCCTAGGTAAAACCTGTGACCACATTGCCACAGGTTTGGTCATCGCCCCAAATTGCCACAGTTTCCTGTCCTCCTTTCCTCCTCGAATCGGGAAAACTGGTTCTCAAGAAGACACAGTTTTTGTGACAAACCTGTGTTCTAGAATTGGCATGGTGAAAACTGTTTCATTGCCACACACTACATGGGGCAAACCTGTGGACAATCTGTGGCAGGGCTCACATTCACTGGGAACGATCCCTATTTATTATAGATCTTATCCCGCATAATATGCAATTGCACTAAGTAATGACCACAGGTTACCACAGGCTTACAACACAGGTTGACAGCACATTACCATGCATTGGCAACATATTCTTCTACACACAGGTTTGCCCTGTGTTTGTCCCACAGGTTTTGATACTGTGTCAGACTGGTAATGTGGGGAAACCTGTGATAAAAAAACAACAGGATGACACCAAAATTTTGTTCCAAAATCACGAGTTTTGCAACATATTTGACTCTATTAATACTAATCCCCAGGACACGTAGGGTCCAGGGGGTATCATGGTTTTGGCTGCATCAAAAAGCACCGTCGATCTTCTGTCTCCTCCGTCTCCGTCTCCCCGCCGCCCGCCACACGTTTCTCGTTAGCGCTCCTACCTTTTCAAAGCCTTTCCGATTTACTCACCACTTGCACCCATGTTTGTCATGGATAAATCTCAGACATAGTTCGAAAGTGGGCGTCGCCACACAAAACCCCACACACAAAAAAAGACACCGCCTGGCGGTTTGGCCATCCGTGGATTTTCGGACTGAACACGCATTTTATCTCGTTAATGCTCTAATTCTCATTCTTCAACGCATTGTCCGTTACTTGCAACAATTGGCCACCCAAGTTCGTCATGTGAAAATCTTGAACAGTTTTAAAGTGGGCGTGGCCACACAACCGTCCAAACAGTGGGCCATCTGGATTTTTTGATACCTTACGACCTTTGGGGTTGTTTTGCAGATACATGGCGATCGTTTTGGGACCACCTTTAATTTTCGCCCCTTTGAACCCCTTGAAACCCCCCATGGCAGCCATTTTGATTTGTTTTTCGCAAAATAAACGCTTTAATTTCGATTGACTTGAACCTTGGTGTACCTCCGCCCATGAAGAATCTTAGACGATTTCGGAAGTGGGCGTGGCCAACACCCCTCCATGGCGGCCATCTTGGATTTTTTTTGACGAACGACTTTTGCGCAGGATTTGCATCTTTCGGAACATGGCGATTGTTTTAGGACTCCACTTTATTCTTCTTCTCACTGGACCACACACACAATCAGCTAGTTTCATTTTTTTTTGCAAAACTAGGCTTATTATCCATTGACTATGATTTATCCGATTGCCTTATTGGCTATTTTTCCAAACTTTGTCGATTTGAACGAAAAACGTGGTGGATTTGGGGCTACATTTCGGGGTCCTCACGAAGTTAGGAGTCATTTCAAAGCCATGTGGGTCAAAATTTGCATAATTCAATGTGACCCATTAACTTCCATGGAATTACAACAAAACGTGGTGTATTAAGTGTTATCTTGGTTTCTGAGCAAAATGGGGGTCTTTATAGGTGTTAGATACTTCGTTCTTCCTAATGATTTCTCAAAAGCGGGATATACACATGGGCGTTTTACCCGCCTACACATGTCCTTGGTCTTTGAATTTGCCACACCTTTGGTCACTGTTAACCGTGTGTTTTCTTTCACTTACACATTGATGCCCTAGTGTTCTTTTGGTTTTGATTATGTCACACCAAACAAGTTTATGAAATCGACCTATGGTTGTCAAGATATTGGCAGTTTTTTTAATGATCTGACTCTAAGGTGCCCCCCCACTCATAATATTTCTCGGATCGGCACCAAAAACAATAGGGATTATTCACTCATCTCTACTCCACCGTGGGGCATCCACATCTTACGTAATGGGAGTAATCACTCTTTCAGAGCTTGCCACTCATATTGCTACAGAAATCCTCAGCAAAAACTTTGACCAGCCCCTCATGAATATTATTGAGCCTAACAATACAATCCATAGTATTTGTTGGCACTCCTCCACTGATGTCACCCACACAATGTGACCGGAATCGGACCCGGGTTGTTGAAAATATGCATTTTTATTCTTTTGGCTTCTGAGCCCCCACCATTAATGATAATGAGATCAGCACAGCACTGAAAAAAAATAGGAACAACTTCTCGCATCATAGGCAGGACCAATATACCAAAGTTTCAGTCTTATTCACTTGCTCTATACACTTGATCCCAGGATGTTCTTCAACAGTATGTGCTGATCCCTCAAAAACATGACTCCATCACAATGGAGCCTAGACCACAGCATTTTATCAGCAACCCTCATCGTGACTAGAGTTCCATCAGGTAGACAGTCCCGCAACTGAAAGCTAAGGATTAAATTGAGGTAGTGCTGTCCTATTTTGATGGAGAAGTCACTGGATTGACCAAAGTGTTTTGCAATGTTTCTGCATTCGCCCATGTAAACTGGAAGCAAATGTCAAGTTCCCCCAAGATTCTTTAATTCCATCCTTGGCTACAAGCCACGGATTGGAAGTCCCTAGGAATGACTGTTCAGAAAATTCAATTTTTGGAATCATCACACCCTTTTCGACTGATGTGACCGCATTTAACAAAATCATTCAAACCTGGTATCAAGACCTGTAATTTAGCAAGTATTGCAGACCGTAAAACTGACTGATAGGTTCATTGGAATTTAAGTGAACAATAAGTGACACAAATTATTCATTTCATTGGAATTACAACTTGGGTCTGGTACTTTCCTACCTGTTTGAACCTAAGCTGTCACATTCTCAGTGTATTGTAATCAAACCTATCAGTGTGCTTGAGCCTGTTGTGATGAGATAAATTGAAATGCTGCAGGATCAAGGTTTTTGCACTGAATAGGGTTGCAAATCTGACAGTCTGCAATGCCCCCGCTCTGTACAGCTCTATGAATTCTGTGAATTTTTATCCATGGGTGTGAGGAGGTGGGCCGCTGCCTTGATAACTATTGCACCCCGAACTTAAAAGGAAACTGCAGGCTTGGATTTACAAAAGGAGGTTTTATCGTCGGAGAATGGAAAACGGTATCTGTATCTTTAAGGTCCAAACCCCATTTTTCATACTGGTTCCTATGTGGATTTATTGGCCTCAAAGTTTTTGCACCCAAGCAAGCGAAATTGGGGAAATCCTCCCAACTGCTGAAATAACTTCCGACGTCACAATGGACATCACAGGAATTATGTTATGTATTCGGTTGTTTCATTTTGTTGATAAGTCAACAGTTAGCAAGAAGTTCTTGTTGTTCCTTTCTCTCTTCTCTCCCCAAAGAACTATCAATCCAACCCACTACAGCAATCTATCCGCTCCCATAGACTAATTGCTTTCTCAATTGAAATTATTGTTTTAGTCAATAGAAAACAAAGAATGTTTGCAGGTTATGCGTATGACATCATTATTAATTGCATGATGATATGCATTCGAATCTTGCGCATACACCTGCTCCACAAAACACAAATTTCAAATGAACTATACTCCATAACGTAAAGTCCTAGAAACTTCCGGTTTGACTGACGCATTCATTTTTAATCCGCTATCAATTTAGCCTCCTGTACAAATAATCCTTCAAGTTGTCCTCTAATCTTAATCTTAAGGACTCCACCCTGTGTGCATGTCCCTCATGGTATGCTGTGCATCACACACAGCGACATACAACACATAAGTGCATAACTCAATAATCGGGGCCATGTGTATTGACGGCTCCCGTGGGAGGTACATAATGTGGCAGTAGAGTACTCATATAACCCAAATCTGCAGAGAACATAAACGGGAACGGCAACGGTCCCCCCCCATGGCCCTTTACATACGTGCACCACAATACACTGTGGACCTTGTGAGACCTTCCTGTTCTTTATACTAACAACAGTCCAACTTCCACCAAGTTTTGTTTAAAATCAGACAAAGATATGAAACATTGCTGACACACCCAAACGAATTGGACCTCCAGTGACCCTGAGATCAACATCATGTTTTTTGGTACCAACAACTTTTTGTCCCCAACCCCCAAGTTTTGTGTAAATCGGATTAACTTCATATTTTTCATGTAAACCCTGCAAAATAGACTGACGCGGACATGCAGAGCCAGTGAGGCCCAATTGTTGAACTCATCCTGAGTTCCACTAGGGCGCCCTGTGTATCAAGATCCAGATCAATCGGATAAAGCATGAAAGAGTTATAAGTCGTTAAAGCCTTTAGTTTCTCCGTGGCAGCGGAGCCTGGGACGCGAGCTAAGGCTACACGCCAAAACCGAATATCCCGTGCACTACTTGTTTTGCGATCTATAACCATCTAAATGCTCAGAAGATGCCACAATGCCAAACTCAACCAATTTCAATAACAAACACGATTATATGAGAACCATTTCATTTCAATCTCTCTACAATAGGCGTATCAAACCACCAGGTGAATTCTGTGTAAAACAATTCTGGAATTTCTTTGATGACTAAACTTGGAGCCTGAAGCTTGGAATGCATGATGAAGTACAGTATGCCTGACTGATACTTCTTCACCAATCAACCGTCTCTGCCTGCTTGGGGCTCTCACGTTCCCACTCATATTGGGAGTAATTTGGCATGAGGCAATTTATAAAAGGTTATACTTGCTTTTTATCTCTGGTAAAAAAAACCCAGAACAAAGATCCAAACTAACACTGCCCAAGAAAGAATTTGATATTTTCAAGTTCTGTAAGCAACTTTTATTATGTGAGGAACACACGTTCTGCAATTTCCATATAACCTCACACGACTGCCGTGTATGACCTTTGAACTAATTTCTGGCACCTCACACAAGAACATCCATGGCAATTAGCCAACTCTGAGGCAGGAGTGGCATTAAAGATTTTTGGGCAACTTTTTCAACTTTTTCACATAATTGCCCATTACTTCCCTCAATGACTCTTGACCTGAATTCCCAAACGCCCCAAAGGAACTGCTAGTCAATGTGAATTGAACGAGCATCATGGGAATATAACTTTTTTTTTTTAAGAGGAGATACATTTTACAGTTTTTTTCACACAACAGCACATTTCGGCTCCTTTAATGCCCATGTTGAATCTTGACCTTGTGGTCAATGTCACTCCAACAGTCACTCATAATCTGTCCACCTTTGGTCAACATCATCAGATCATTTATTTGAGGGCCAGAAACATCATCATCTTGCATTTAATTCTACAATTTGAACAAAATTTCCTACTACCCCTTCAGTGATCTTCTACCTTCAATTCCCGAAGAATGCATAGGTACCACCAGTCATATATTCACTGGTCTGAAAGGTACATTTACCATTTTGCACATATTGGCCCCTCTGATGCCATTTGACTTGCCTGAGGTTGTCAACGAGGACCCTCAGTCAATAAACTTGGTGACTAAGAAGAAGTCGAGATCCATCGAAGCACGCATTTTGTGACCAAAAAAGCACATAGAAACAAACAAACATACAGACAACAGACATGTCATCAAAAGCTCTGTATATAACGATCCTTCAGAATAACGATCTGATCCTGTCTGATGTAGTGTTGGTGGTTAGAGCGTGTGTTCCATAACATGATCAGGCGGCTGAGCGGTCTGTACTTGTTAGTAATTTGGAACGCAAGCGGGCCGGGGTGTTTAGCCACAATCTTGGCAACTGTTCAAAAAACAAGCCTACTGCTAGCTTAAAAACCAACCTCTTGGAACCAATGTTCTTAAACTGAATTGCCGCGTCAAATCACATTAAAACACATTACTTGCTGGGTCATAGGATTTGATTATCATACTTCACTTTTCACGTCAATGGTCCAACATGCAAATAGTTAAGACGGCATGAAATTAAAACCAAAGCGTATAACGTCTTTGGGTTAAAAAACATAGACTTCCACATACATGTAGTCCTATAATGCGGAAATGTGCTGTTTGAATTCGAGCACTGTATTAAACCTTTGAACATAAATATATGTCTTTTAGTTTTGTTCAAGACTTGAACACTTTGTCTTAACACTGGTGCTACAGATTTGAACACTATAGATGTGCCTTAATCAATCAAGTAGAAAAAGGCAAAAGTAGACTCTATTGAAATGGAACCTTTAGAGCTATAGGTGTCTTAACATGCATCTGGCATTCAAAATAGAGAGAAACTGTTAAAAGAGTAATTAACAGAGTTTGAAATAGTGCCAAACACTTGTGTAGCAATTGGAGGAGGATGTAAAACACATGTATGTGCTGCTATAGTGGGGTTTGTGTACAAACTGACGGCTATGCACTTCCAGGTGTGTAGTAATCTTGCTTCATTGAGAGCATTTCGCAATGCCACTTCACCAGCTATTTGAAGCGGAACCTAAGTTATTATCAATTGTTTGAATCAGACTGGACATCAAATTGTGTTCTAACCGCAAAATGCCGTGCTATTAGCTAGTATATTACAGGAGCCCCCGGTAATTGATGAACAAATTACCCCTTAACCCTCGCCGCGGCACTGGCTAAATTGCCTTCAGACTGATTACTAGAGCACCAATGGTGTCTGTAGCTCAAACCGCACAAATGTACCAGACGAAGTACATATGTGTTAAATTTCACGAATCATGAGGCCCAGCAAGGCAGTGTTCAAGCAATGGCTTATTGTGCCTGTAAACAACCTTTGAACCTTGATCTTCATTGGCCAAAGAGTTTAGCAGTCAATTGAATCATTGTCCTCACTTTAGTCCAATTAACATCCATCGAAGGATCCGTCAATTGGAAAGAGAAAAAGGCACCCCTTCAAATGACCTCTGACCTTGACTTCACAAGTCTCACAAGTCAATGAACATTGGGTCCAAGTTAGGTCACATTCCTCAAAGAATGACTGTTTTGTTTCTTTTCATCAGATGTTACTTTTTTTCTAACACACCTATCATGCTGTTGCATCCAACAATCTGCAAACAAGCTTAAACGCGCACCTCCAAAGAAGATATGACGAGTTTTTAGACATCTAATGTACTTTTGTAGGAGGAGAACATTTAAACTTTCACAGAGTCAACATGTCTCATTGGTCAATTAACAATGTGTCCATTTGGTTTGACATCCTTCACAGAATGACTGTTTGAGCGTCAAAAAGGCAATTGTGACACACTGTATAGCGTGATAGCTGTAGGGGCCAAGTGGGTCCTTGGACCAAAATTCTTGAAAAGCCGTAGTATGGCATACTCCAATCATGATGATCAAGCATCATCACTGTTACATCAGAGGGGGCAGCATTTGAAATGATTGCACATGATGGGGGGGCCCGAAAGGGGGCCTCTGGTCCAAATTTCCTGAGAACCCTGAAGGTCCGTCTATTAATACTTTCATTTTGGACCGAACATCAGCACTGACCTGTGCATCAAAATTTTTGCATTCTTTAACATGATGGGCCCTAGGGCCCCAGTGGGGCCTTCACCAGCAGTTCACAATCAATCCCCGATGGACCACTACCCATGGAGCATTACATGTAAATAACTTAAAGACAAGGTTGATTGGCCCCCGTGTCTCGCCTGGTTGCGCTTCAGTGGTTTCTTCCATAGGTCACCATGCAAATAATTTATCATTCTATCTGTTGCTTCCAGGTTTTGGTATTATCATTCCACAGGAACAGCCTATTATCAGTGAAACCAATTTTCAAATTCATAAGGACTTGTTATTGGATAATTTCTTCGAAGGAGTAATGGTTTGCCTGAATTATCAAATTAGACATAAGATAATATTCAATTCCATTGACCCATTTCTCATTTGAATATATATCGCAGAACCGAATGGTGGAACACTTAATACACATCTGACATTTCATGAATGAAAAAATTAGACACATGAATAACCCCCCGCGCCTAGAGTCGCTGTTAAAAAGTTTGAGGACTGAAGGCGGCCATACCATCAAATTTAATAAACTTCTCTAATTCTAACCAACTTGAAATTTTTGAATAAATTATGCAAATGACACAGCTGAATGACCTCCGTCGAGTAAAAATGTTGTAGAGTAAAGGTAGCCTACCTACAAAGCTTCATGAGAATCCAGCAAACTTTACATCACACGCATAAAGTATGCAAATTTAGGCACATGAATGACCATCCATTGACCCCACTCGTTGCGAAGAGTTTGAGACTGAAAGGTTTCGCCCAAGTTTTTGGGAAATCCACGAGGAAATTGTGATCAATTATGGAATAGCCATTTGCATTTACCAGACCTATATCCCTGTCACGCTATGTGCCAAACAAATCACCATAGCACGCAGGGTCATCATAATCTTGCTAACGAGCCAACAATAAATTCATAAACTAGGCTAAATTACGCACTCAATTAGTGACCTTTGCACCCAAAATCTGATCAGACGTGTTCACACCGCCCAACCCCGATACTACCTAAGGAAATTCATCAAATCAGCCTTAACCGTTTCGGAGGAATCCTGCAAACGAAAAAGTGGGACACACATAAATACACACCACACGTACCCACACATACATACAACTCACACACACAACATAGTGGTCGCTATTCACTTCCGACCTTTGTTCAGCAAGAAAAAATTGATTGGACCTTGTGGGAAAGATCATTTCAGTACCATGCGTGAAATTCAATGACTTTTAAAAAATGGGCTCTGGGTCCCAATTGGGACATGGATCAAAAATTCTGAACCCCCGATACGACGGTTAGAACCACATTATGAACCGAATTCAGTACTGTGCACCAAAACTTGTGAGAGGAGAACAGTCTGCGTATCCACAGATGAGCCCTCGCACCACACTTGGGACTTCAATCCAAATCCCGGCACCCTTTGAATGTTTAGACCGTCATTTTTTCGACCCTCATTATTAGACTATCATTATGACCGAACACTCACCACTGTGCAATCGAATTTCAAAATCCTGAACAACTTCAATGGCCCTCTACCCAAGGAACATTACATGTCACTCGAGGAAATTAAAATTGAAGGCTTGTGGTACCACAAGAATGCATTTCAAGTGCCATTTGTGAAATTTCATAAAGAGGGCCTTTCGGCCTCAAGTGTGACTTGGACCAAATTCCTGAACGGAACCAAAAAATTCCTGAACACCCCAAAGGTCCAGCTGATAGACCTTCATTATGACAGAACATCGTACTGTGCACTTCCGTAGGAGAAGTAGCATTTTTGCAGTTTTCCACTTATGGCCCCATTGGGCCCCTAATCAGTTGACCTTGACCTTCAGGTGGTCCAAACGATGACCATCATGCAATAACCGAATGACCAAGTCTGGTCCATTCATTGAAGCCATTTGTGGACCACAAAGCAAAAGTTTCAGACTGGATCGATAGAATGATAGAAGAATAGAATTCGCGGGCATCACGACAGCTAAACATGGCGATCGCCAAAATTTCTCGCCTGTTGCGCGATCGGGGTTCTATTATTCACTACACTACACACAAAACCAACTATTCTGGCAGACCCATCGTCATGTCAATGAACACACATATTTTCACATATAACACCTGAAAATTCCTAAATAACTGACCAATAAGTTTATTACAAAAGTCCCTTATTGCTTTTGGCTTCTTTCTTTTTTCGTGCCCCCCCCCCCAACTCTTCTCTCCATAATACCCAATTTGAATAGTGGGGCGACACACAAAATTTTCATCATATTTTGGCCTCAACGTTTGTGAGAAATCATGCTAACGAGAAAGTGTGCCAACCACACACACCATAGTACCACTATGTCTCTTCCTGAATTTCATTCAGTCGAGACAAAAAACCTGTCCGCCGCCTTTTCTGTCATGTCCCGGTCCGCATGCTCTGCTGACATGGCCTTTCCTCCACCGAGATCTCCACAAGAACTTTCTGACCTCTGTGCACCAAAGTGGTTTCGATGGGAGTACGCCATTTTGTAAGTCAGTGATTTAAAGTGAACAGTTCATTGGTTAATATTCTAAGCGGAACTGTCATCGCACACGCAGCCCGACACATTTGTTTTGCGAAACAACACGTTTTGTTTCGGCAAACACTGTTTTGCAACACATGTTCTGTTTTGGCCAATGTGCCTGAAGACAAAACATGAAGCATTGTTTTTTGGCTTCCGTGTTTCCCGTTTTTGCCTCCCGTGTGGAGAACTTTAGTAGCCAGCAACCTACTTGTAGCTATGCCAGCCGCTTGTGTAGGTGAACTGCAAATCTCACAGTGGTAAAAGTAGTACATGTGCACAATGATATGAGATGGGGCCTTTGTTTATTCAGGTGGTGCTAAGGAAGGAAAGTGCACTCCATGTGTTGTATCCAACTGAAAATCATAGAATTGAATCTCCGCAATTGTATCCATATAGGTCATCGTCTGTCGCCAGTCTTTTTTCACATACCTCCTCTCAGCACCTCTGCTGCATAAATTCTAGGTACAAAATAATCCATGCTAGAATGACACAAACTGACAATTGAAGCATAATTAAACTTCAAAAAATCTTAGTGGATCAGAGTGAAAAGTGTATGGTATATCCAAATATTCTCATACTACCATCACTACCCCGCGTCAGGTCCCTTGCTGTGTACTCCAATTCTTATGTAGGAGGAGTTTTCCACTTTTTGTTTCCATGTGAGTACATTAAATTTGACGCCATTTTCTCATCATATAAATTTAAGTATAACATGAGCTCCTTACACCGTATTTAAGTTAGAACAGTGATTACGATCCCAAACATGGAATACTCATTTCCCTTTTCTTCTTTCATGTCTTTTCTCTTGATATCTCAATACTCACACTGTAGTGAGACATGGCAATGTTTATCGCTCTGTAGGCAAAATTGTAAAGGCTGTCATAGAGGTAATGGGCAATTTCACTAAACAGTCTCATGGCAACTCAAAATTTTTAAATCCCAAAAACTTGGTTTTGGGGTTTACGAATAAGAGAACCTATGCTCATACTACAACCTTATCCACCCCCCCCTTTTAGCCTACTAGTCTTTTCTGGCGATGAGACCCGAGCTCAACTGGCCAAACCCCATCGTCCCTCTCTTACTCCAAATCCTCCTGGTCGATAGTCCACCATTTCTGGCAAGTCAATTAAATTTGCTTACAAAGTCAAATCTGTGTGATGACCATTCAAATTAAAATCCTTCAAAGTTTCTTCCAAACAGGAATTTGTTGCAATTTTTTATTAATTTCGAAAATGGCCACTGAGTAAAAAAATCCCCTCCCACAAAAAAGACCCATCTCGACGAGCACAATAACATATATGTATTATTGTAAAATGGTGATTCACAACAAACACTTTTTTATGTGATGCTACAAAAACCAATGAAATGGGTTGTGACACCTGAAAATGTAACGAAACTAACAAAATTTCTCTATTTTTCCCCTCATCTATTGGTCTTGTACTGTCCCTACATTAGGTCTTAATTTCATATCATAAACCTATCTTGCCAGTCCTACGCATACAATCCATGTACATACAAGGCTAGCCCCCCAGGTTCTCGCCTGGTTGCGCCACCAGTGGTTTCTTCTATTAGTCACCATGCATACAATTACGAGGCATTCCATATGTTGCATTTAGTTTTTGTCATTACATTACAGAAACAGCTTACTAATCATACCATTTCAAATCAATAAGGACTGAGTATTGAAAAAAAACCCATGTCTAACCAATGATATACGTTGTGTGGGAATGTACTAAAATTTTTCCTAAATATGCAAATTAGACACAAACTACTACTTGACTTCCATAGACCCATTTGCTCAGGACCAACTAGTGGAAGCCACACTTAATACTGTTTCATTGGAATCCAACAAACTTGAATGTTAGTTAGCATGATGATGCAATTATGCACATTGAATAACGCACATACTGGAGTTGAAGGTTAAATTTTAGGGGACTACATGCGACCATACCCATGAAGCTTCATGAAAATCGAACAAACTTTGAAATATGAATAAACTATGGCAAAATATACACCTGATTGCACCCCAGTGACCGTCAGTCTAGGTTAGAATGCCGGCAGAGTAAAGGTATCCATACCCACCAAAGTTTTTCCCGTTGTAATTAGTAATGGTTCCACAATAACCTTGCATTCACACACATCACTGGTTACTTTTGTACATGGGCCTACAATCATGTCTTTGAGTGGGGGGGGGGGGGGGGGGGAAATTGGCAAGCTTTTTTTGATATATTTTATGTTGCAGCAGCACTTCATTTGGATGGTTGTGATATTCATATTAGCATTATTTCCATAACAACTGATAACTACTACAGTGCTCAACTCACGAAGACATCACAATAAAGCACCTGCCATTCGTAGTCTGTGTATCTTGTTAGCAGTTGAAGTCTTTGACTCTATGTACACCAAGTACAATATGGCTCCCATATAACGACACAGTCTATTTCAGGTTCATTTACAGCCCCCCCCCCCCCCCCGATCCCTCCCCTAATCCTGCTGAAAATCCAATATCACATACAGTCCGGGTATTTGATGACAGGACATAAACAAATCTCCCCTCTTGGGGAGTCCAGATGAGTGAGGAGGATTTTACTAGGCTTTGAGGTTCCCTTTTCCTTGTAGCCTCAAGGTAGCTCATGTAGAGGGTGGATATATCCAGTAAACCATTCGCAAGTCAACACGTCTTTTAGCTGCGGACGGCAACATTTCAAGAGAAACCTGCATGTTCTCACCAATCCACATTTATGGTTTTTGCAACATTTAAGGCCCTTTACTGCATCTGTCATAACCTTGGAATGGCCTGGAAAGTTTGGAACATGCCTACCACATGGGCCTACTATTTGCATCAGTGCCCAGCTAAATCTCAACGTCAACTAATGAATTCCCCCCAGCCGGTATAGAGCGAATCTAACCTACCCCACAGAACTCACATGAAACACTGGGTCAACCAGCCAACAATTTAGAGCGAGAGGTGTTGAGAGACGAATCATTTCCCCTTGACAATAGGTTTTATTGTCAAACTGGGCTGCAGACCTGGGCCTTCGACAGCTAAGGTAAACCATGGTCTGCAGAGGGAGGAGTAAGTAAACAACCCCCTCTCACAGAGAGCTGTCAAAAGTGGAAGTTGGCCATTGGGGAATTAATTGGATTTAATTAAAATTATCACACTATGCAAACATTAAATGGATCTCAGCCTAGCAGTGGATGCGGCATACACCCAACCAAGTTTCAACCGTATTGCAGTATGGGTCAGAAGTACGAATGAAGATTATTGGGGTAAGTAATGGATGATTAGAATTTCATCGCTATGCAAACAAAAAGTAACTCGGCCTAGCCAGTGGCATGTTCATCCACCCACACTTTCAAACTGATCGCAGTACGGTCAGGAAGTTCCGAATGAATGTGAGAACAGAGCAGACAAAATAACGACCGAACGAACGGACGGAGGACATGATGACTTGTAGAGCTGCGGACCCGCAGTGAAAAATGTATGGAGTTTGGTAGAGGCTATTTCACTCATTTAAATACGTTCTCACAATAGGATTCTGATATGGGCTGGATTGACTTTGCTAACTAACCAGTTTTTTTATGAGATATTCCGTTACAATAAGGCCATGTCTCAAACATCAGCTACTATCCACACGTCTAGGATGTGCAGGAAAGTTATATTGGCCGTTGGGTCCATAAGTGACCTTGAATGACCTTTGTGGACATAAGGTTCTATGAAAAATTTACTCTTGATAATTGCCAGAATGTCCCAAAATTCGCTTATCGCACACAGTCACTATGATTGATTATTTCCGCAAAAAATGTATTATTTGGCAGTTGTTGACCTGAATGACCTTTGATGACATGATACTTTTTAAGGGAAAATGCTTGATTCCATGTGATGTACCAAGCCCTAAAAGTATCTAGGTAATCAGATACACACACCCAATGCTATCCCCGAAAGGTATCAAAACTGACCTTTGACCCCTCAAAACTTGAAGACCAAGTGTCAGATTGAAGTGAGAGTTGATTTCGGTCTATTTATCACCCAGAGCTCTATCACAATATCCCAAAAATTGGTGACAGTTTTTCATTCTTTGTCCTATACTCCGAATAAGCACATTTTCATTCAAAGACTTTCACCTTGAACCTTTTGACCCTCGTCATTCCGATTTGTTTGATCTACCCATCAAAAAATCACCACTGCAAATCTTACAAACACCCGACTGCACACTCATTTCGATCGTTGTCCTTTTCAGCAAACTTTGACAAATTGCATAATTATGCGATTAGTCACATTGCATGACCTTCAGTGACCTTGAAACTGTTGTTAATCATCAAGATTGAAGGTGTCCATCTCCACCACCAAGTTTCATGGAAGTCAACCCAACTTCAAATCTGCATAGATTACAGCAAATTGTCTACTTAACATGCAAATTAAGTCCCATTAAATGACCTCTGGTTGACCGCTCGTCCTACTGCAAAGTTTATCGGGAACTATGAATAATCCCACTCTCCACCAAGTTTCCCATGGAAATCCAACAAACTCCGTACATTATGCAAGTTAGACCACTTAATTAGCAATATAATGCTGGTAATCTGATCATTTCATTTACACTCCAAGTTGGCAATTGGCTAACTGCATCACTATGCATTCCCGATCAAGAGATATCCTGTCACAAGCTTTTCGGTTCGGGCCAATTTTCATTAAATATGGTAATTTATGCAAAAGAAGTATGGTCTTTCTGGAGAGGAGTGGATGCCCATCGACGACTCTTCACCGTACAACCTCCACAGAGAGTTTCCATCCATCCGCACAATGGACAGATGACACAGAGGGACCAGACAGACACCACACACAAGTGATCACTTTCCTCTCCTTGCAAACAAAGTTCAGGCGAGACAAAAATGAGTAATGTCAACTACCTCATGAGTAAGTCAATGTCAAAATCTGAAACGCCTTCAACACAAAATTAGGGGTTGTACCAATACCAAGACAACTTGAAGACAATGAACTCTAGTGTATGTCATTTGGGTAGTGGTTAAAAACTTAGGTTTGAAGGTCCAAGCTTGAGGACAATTTGGCTATGTCATGAGAATTGTCAAATCTTTTCCCAAAGATATTTTATTATGATGATAGCTAATTAATCCTCTTGTAAAAACAAGGGCGACCGCCCCCAGTGTCTCGCCTGGTTACGCGATCAGTGTTTTCATCTATCAGTACACCAATGCTAAATTACAAATCATTTAATGAGTTGCTTTTAAAGAATCTGGTATAGCTTTGACAGAAACACCTACTAATCAGTGACCAATTTAAAATCCAAAATCCCATAAGACTGATTATTGCCAATGTCTCCATATAAGTTTTGTGGAAATGTGACTAAGACTGCCTAAATTATGCAAATTTACATAATCAACTTCTTCTGTTGACCAATTTTCTCACTTCACTTATCTCAGGACCAATTGTGAACCACACTTAATAGATTTCATCGGATTCACACAACTTGAACATTTGCATGAATCAAGCAATTTATACACCACTGCATAACCCCTATGACCTTGATTCAATGTTACATTTTGGCAAGACGAAAGGTAGACCACAGCTCATATTGGAAACTGGTCCTATCTATAAAGTTTGTCTGTATATCCTCACTGTCACCCAAAAGATTCCATTTAATACCAGCCCTCCAAGGGAGTTCTCTCCCCACCCTATCTTCACCACCAGATCTACTGCAGGTGTAATCTGACACCGCTTCATTCTTTATGGGTGCCTGAGAGTAAGTAAACAAATGACTGGGTGTTTACACTTATATGGTCAGTGTAGGGGGCCCAGAAGAGCTTATGACAGGCAGAAGTGAACCCAAGGTAAAAAGGCAGGTTTGACAATAGATTGAAATCTCTGTCTGTCACAGATGGAATACTAGTTAAGATGCATGGAAATAACATGCCTGACAGTGTTTCTCCCCTACGGGTTTTGTGCGGCGTGCCGCCCACAAAAATTGAAAAAGGGTCAACAATCGCCCGGACAGAATCTACCGCCGGACAAAAACGTGACTGCCCGGACGCAAAAACCCCAACCAGCACCAAATGTCCTCACAGTGATTTACATGATTAAAAAGTTTCGTTTCTGCCGCCGTCATCATCCCGCATTTTGTCGTTCTCCAAAACCTAACACTCTAGACATAACCCTGACTCCCACGTTCCGATTTGCACACTACAGCTAGTCTATACACAAGAAGCAGAAAATATTCCCCGCTCCACTCGATCGCTACACTGCTCGTTCGTCACGATTGCATACATTGCCATACCCATAGGTCATACCATGATTCATACAGACGCAACAACGGTAGGCATGTACGTACATCTCTGCTATGATTTTATACAGTCCCTTCACATCAGCTCGATTCTCTCCGCATAAGTACAATGGCGATTTTTGTTGACATCATGTTCGGACCGAATCTCGGAACACGGGATCGGGGATCGCCTATTCGTTTTAAAATTCAGCTGTTATTTGAGTAGGCCTACATACGACTCATTCAATCAATGACTTATTTAACTGAAATAATGGGAGCAAGAATTGTAATTATCAGCTTTAGCAATGGTTTTCATCACATTTACACACTTTTGGGTTTGTGATTCTCGGTATTCATGCTAATGGATGCAATCATTACTGCACATTCCAGTTTAATTGGGCTTGTGTAGGCTACTTGTACATCAAGTGAATTGAATGTGTTTCAGGTTGGGATTTTAATATCGGAAAGGGATAATGGGGGCTACTTGCCTAAACATGATCAACTACAAACCATTGTTTGTTTCAGCAATCATCAGACCTCTATCAGCGATCGGTCGGTCCATTTTTGAGGCAGTAATTGTTTTCCAGTTTAGGTCTCCTAAGGTTTTGCAATAATCTGTATGTTATGACGGAACTTTTTTGATCGGCAATTTACGATACCGATTCCGATCATGCTTAATCGGGCCATTCTGCTACCTAAACCGCTGATCGTTGAACACTACGATGATGTCTAATGTCCCAATTTTTCGAGAGAACAAAATACTTGAAAAAGCAGCCTCAGAAAAAAGTGTAATGCACATCGGCAACTCTTCACCGCGCAACCTCCACAAAAAGGTCCCAGCATGATGGCCTTTCACGGTTCATAGATATCGAACCGCCAGACGTATAGATGGACAGACAGACAGCCAGAACAACGACATACAGCAGACAGACACACAACAAAGTGACGCACTATGTCTCTCCTTGACCATCGTTCAGGCGAGAAAAAACCTAACAAATAACTAAGCAGGTTTTTTTCTTGTCTCAAGCATTCCTCCTTCCATAACCATAACGTTTGGTCAATTGTTTGGTGTTGTAATGGAACTAAGTAATTCACTTACCACACATGAAAGTAATTGTTCGATAGGCATGTGTACAAAAAGTACTCTGACAAAGAAATCCACCAAGGATTCCTCATCTTTTTCTGTTGAATCATTATGGACTCTCTGGTAACACTTATACACACTCTATCAGTTACATCTATTACAATGTTTACATGGAGTCATCGAACTGCTACAAGCAATAGATGAACCAACTAATGCTGGAATGCCCCTAATAGCTTCACTAGGTGAACATGACTCTTACAACATGTTGTGAACATCTACATTTTTCAGGTAGCATTTGAAAACTTCTTCTAAAATCATTGCGGAGGCACAAAAGAAAACAAAGTTGCTCCATGTAGGCAATAGTGCATGAATTGGAACTGTTTGTCTATAAAGGAAGGTAGATTAGCTTTAGTGGTTAGGGAGGTGGATCCCTCCGCATAAGGTAAGAAATATGAAAACGCAAGAGTGACTAGACACTGCTTGCGGTTTAAACCGCCAATGTGTATATCCCCTGAACCTCCATATTGACCATTGGTCATGGTAATAGTACCACCATTCATGATCATTTCATATATTCTGTAGTCGTACAGTAGAAGTCAACTGATTGACCATATGGACCTTCTAGTCACCGATGAGACTGACCGAGTTTTGTGTCATAGTTGATTGGAACGGCCGTTGTAGCCGCGGACCGTTTAGAAGAAGATGGGAAAATTACCTTTGACCTAATTCCTGAATAGTATGTACTATTGGTCATGATAATACTACTAACTATCATGGACATCCAATTCAATCTGTGGGTGAAGAAGCATCTTGATTGTTTTTGACTCCCCAAATGACCGCTTTGGCCACATTACCCCTAGATGACCTTGACCTCAAACTCCTGAGCACTCCATATTATCACTGGTCATGATTATACTTACCAACTTTCTTGGTAGTCTAATCTTTCCCATAAGAGAAGAAGACGCTTGAAACCATTTTAACCAAATGACCAAAATTGACCCTGGATGACCTTTGACCTCAAATTCCTGAACACCACATAGTACCACTGGTCATGATCTCCTGACCATTTTTATGATCGTCTGATCTGTCACTGGAGAAGAACTGCTTGACCGTTTTGAACAAAATGGCCAAAATCGACCTCCAAGAAAAAAAACCCCCTAGATGACCTTGACCTCACATTCCTGAACACCCGATATGTAACCATTGAACAATGATAATATGACCAACTAACATGGTCATTCCATTCAATCTCTGGGAGGGAACATTTTGTTTGTTTGACCAAAAAATGAGGTTTTTGGCCAAAATGACCCCTAGATGACCTTTGACCTCAAAATTCCGAACATCCTGTATGTATATTAGTCACCGTAATACGACCAAGTTTCATGAGCATCCATTTCAACGTAGGAGAAGAAGCCGCTTGAACCCGTTTGAACGAATTACCAAAATTGACGCCCTAGATGACCTTTGATCCCGAATTCCTGAACACCCTGTATGGACCACAGTCAGGAATAATACTGACCAACTATCACGATCATCCATTCAATCTGTGAGGGAATGAAGCATTTTGTTTGTCTCACCACAAAAATCACCTTTTTTCAGCCAAAATGATCCCTACTACCCTTTGACCTCCAATTCCGGAACACCCCGTATGACACAATTGGTTCACCGAGAAACTTCATGAAAATCCGATTTGACCTGTTAGGAGAAGAATTTTGCAGTTTTTCGCAAAAAGGTGAAATTGACCCTGATGACCTTTGACCTTGACTTGCTGACAGCCCGAATGCCCTTTCACTCAGTGATCATTGTGGACCAGTTTCATCTGATCCACAATACACATTTGAATCAATTGTTACAGATAAATAGATAGATAGATAGATAGACATGCGGATCACAATAGCTCACCCAGCACATGCGGGGGTGAGCTAATAAATGATACTGACTACTTTTTATAGCGCTTTCCACGGCAATGCAGTCTCAAAGCACTTTACATGTCACCTACCAAGTTTCGTGAATCTGACAAACTTTGCTTAATCGTGTTAATTTACCTCTGGTGCCTTGGAATCACCTTCACTTCGTTCGGGAACAATTATAGTCCCCACCTACCCAGTTTTGTGTGGAAATCAACCACCTTTCGAAAAATAGGCAAATTAGGCATGACTTTTACATCTGATGACCCCCACTTTCGAACCCATTCGGATTTCACTAAGGCGACATGTGTGCCAGTATTCAGCTCAAGAGACAAAGTTTTGGAGAGTTTTTGCGCCAACAAAAACGCAGTGGATTGCGGACGCGGCAGAGACGGCGAAGCCAAACCCATAAATCCCCGGAGTGGGGCTATATTTAGCATGCGCAGGTGGTAGAACTCTGATTACAGAGCCAGAGGGCTTTTCCGCGGAATTTGAACAGGCACATTCTGCCCACCATGCAGAGTGACAAGTTTTGGGGTTGACTTGTGTAAGTGGCGAGAGCCTATGTGGTAGCTCTTTAGTCCCCCCCCTCTTTCAAGAGTGAAGAATCTGCAGGTGCTGCATAACTCTATTATATAGGAAAGTGTTATATGTCCCTATGATCTAATAATGTTGAACAAGGCACAGCTCCACATCTGTCTCGGTCCCATGCGATTCATATGCAAGAGTGGCAACCTTTGAGGTGATTTGTGGCAAGTATTGGGAGCAATGTGTAGTAATCCTGGTTCACTGTCAAGAGTGAAGAAATCCAAAGGTGCGTGCATAGGCTCTACTAAAAGGCAACAGGTGTCAAAAGTCACTACTGATAGTGGGCATATATGTGAAGCGTTTTGAGCTGATTTGTCAGTGCAAAAAAAAATAAATATAATATAAAAGAGGTAAAATAGGCACATTATGAATTTAACGTCTGGTAAGGCTTGTTGGAAGCGATTTGTTAGTAATTAATCTAAAAACCACAGCATGGAATTCCATCACAACGCATTAATATCAGCATCGACGAGTAAGACCAGGGCTGTCAATCCACCCAAGGCCCAAGGAACTCTATTCCATCGAAAAATCAATACCAGTGAAAAGCATTGCTGCATTATTGCAGCTAAGGGGAATCAATAATTGCCAAAAGCATTTTTCTTGGAAAACCTGGAGAATGGTACTTACTGGTGCACCAACTGCTAATGGGCTATTCTGAGTCAACTTCCACCATATATGAGGATAATGAACATAAAAGAAATTCAGCATACACTTGAGACTGCCTGCCTGCATTTCCAGATTGTGGCATTTACTGATGCATGCATTCAGTAAAACCAAGACCACACTTGAAGAAGATTGGGTTCGTTGAGGGGAAGGAAATTACAAGGCTAATGATTTCTTCAGAATCCTGTTTAATACATGCAAACCTCATACAAGAAGGAACAAGAACGCAAAACTCTGAGATAGTGATTCCTTGCCTTTTTACTGACAGGTTCATCTACTCAGCTATATAAACCCGCAAGATGTGTGGTGCCAACTTCAAACCACAACTTGGACACAAAACGAGTCACCTGCAATTATTTACTCAGCGCAGAGTGAGAGACTGGTTGCTTTTGACAAAGGTCAAAAAGTCATCTGAGGGCAATCAATTGAATAAATACTGAAAAAAAACTTGGTAAGTAAGTATATCTTGAAGAGTGAAGGAAAAGTCACGAGTCATAACCAGCGAGGTCCAATGTTTCCATTCAGTGGGGGAAGTCCCCCCAGCGACCGTACACGAAGTCAAGAGGACTGCAGGCAAGGCTAATTGATGAGGATCACTTTAGCAACATTCAATACTCATAAGTGATGGTGTGGTCAAAGCAGATAGATTGAATGAAGTGGGCAAGTTCGTTGAATCGGACGCAACAACATCATAACAAACGTGAAAAAATATCTTTTTAGGGGGTATATGTGTGGGAAAGAGAGGGCATACCAGGCTATATATTTCATTGATCCCTCTACTACCCCGGACAAGGCGAGTCATTGTAGGTCAGTGTTCCAATAGCATGGGGTCTCACATGTTGGTCATATGCTACCATATGTCGTAATCAATAATGTGACTGAGGGGTAATTCATTGCCAGTCAATTGTTTCATTGTACAGCAGAGTAGTCTGTGGTCTTTCAAAGTGGACTGGGGGGGTATCAATTTTTTTCATTATTGTTCAGGCACAAAAGTGCCTGAGGGGTGCATCAGTTTGTTTGAAGTGAAATGACTCACCCTGTCTGGGGTACAGGGGTGGGTTCATTGCAATGACAAGTGCATAAAACTGTCAGAATACTTGTATCAATAGCCATTTTACCCAGTCCATCAACTGTCTGATGCTATTTTTGGGTCAAACTTTTCACCAAAGGCTTCAAATCACATATTCCTTCTACATGGTGGGGTTGAGGCATGTCTCTCTATAGGACCCCCCCATGCAGCACCTCCATAACAAATTATATCTGCTGCACGATAATAATACAAAAATAATTAGAAACAGACAAGATCTTTGTAATTTTATCGTACTAATAGCCCATGTTGAGACACATTTCGAATTAGGTGGGCTCAAGTAATGTTGATTCCAGTATGACTTCTGGCCAATGTAATGTTATTTCCTGACAATCACTTTTCCCAAATAGTCACATCAAGTGACAGTCAACACCAGATAGAGAGGCATGGGAAGAAGAGAGATACTTTATAGACTTAAACCCAATGGCCCATTTCTGGCCTGGGGTACAGGGTAATGCCCTCATTTTGCTCAGGGGACAGGGTAATGCCCGCACTTTCTGCTCAATAGCAAAAATGACTCAAATGTTGTGCCCTTCTTACTTTCAGAAGTTTTCTTGACCCTTGCTTCTTCTTCCTCCCAACTCACGTTCTACACACAAAAAACCACAGTTCATCCCCTCATTAGGGCTTGTCTATGAAATCACAGGTAATAATACCAATGGTCGTCCTGCATGTCAAGTCATTCACAACCTGGAAGGGTGCTTTTCGCATTCCATAGGGAGTGTAAACAATCAGATAATCAGTAGACTGAGTGCCAACAGAGAATAATTGGATTACCCCCTATCAATCCTCTGAGCATTGACAGTGCCAGGTACCATTTCCACACTGAATGTCTCACAGGCAGTCAAAAGTTTATTAAGTGTTTGTTTAATTCTCACTTTTACAGTCTCCAACACAGCTTTGAGGGATTAAATCCTTTTGAGGATTGGGAATGTGGACCAGTCAAACTGAAGGCGTAGTGTAGTTACACACACAATGTAGGGACAGTGGTGAAGAGGATAAGGGCGGGTACATAGGTGTTCAAAATGAATTCAGAAGGACATTCCTGTGGCATTTCGGCTGTATAACTAGTTAATGGGAAATTTGAATATCATATCAACGTTTTCAATTAAGGTAAAGCAAACAAACTTGTGCATTCCCCCCGGGTAAATATAATATACGCCTATGGAAGAGGAGAAAAAAATTGAAAGTTGTCTAACCCCTCCCATCGATATCCATATCTCGTATAGAAGTATACTCAGAAGGAACGTATATGCATGCAATTAGGAATTTGTCATGAAATGCATTGATGCAGGCTTCAAATAGGGCAATTTTTCAATTTCATAGGCGACCTAGGAAAACCTGGGCGGAGGGGGACAGGGGGGGGTTGGTGCATGTAGAAAGAGGCGTATCTGCCCTTGCATTCCCACGCCAACCATAGCAACACACTTGACACTATGATCAGGAGGTACATACATACATACATAGGTGTGGTCACTGTGCTATGTAGTCCTCCAATATTCCGACATATCAGGAATAATAATAAAATGACAACAGAAGAATTTGACTTCTCACTGGGAATACTTGTATTGGGGAGGGGAGAGGGGGGGGGGGAATGGAAGCAACCAAGATTTAATGAAGAGGGCAACAAAACACTTTGGTGGTAGAAAATGTAACACTAAATGAGAGGAGATATACGCAAGAAGGCGTTTCAGCTTTGCAATTAGGAATTTGGCCACAATAAATGCAGTGAGGCAGGCGTCAAATATCGGCGTTACCATTGTGAAATTTCAGAAGCGGTCTTTGTCTAGGAAACCTGGGGTGGGGGGGGTTGCGTGCAAGACCAAAATTGGGCACCCCCACCCGTAGCAACACCACGACTGGTCAGGAGGTAAATCTAGGCTGGTCACTGGGGCTAATAATAAAATGAATTCAAGAATTTGTAATTATGTGATAGGGGAATATTGACGTCCTAGTCCAAGACTCAACCTATCAGGAAATAAAAAACAAAAAAAAAAAAAAAAAAAAAAAACAATTAAATGACAATTCAAGAATTGTACTGTCTCACTGGGGGGGAAAATATTTGTTGGTTGGCACAACGCCCATGCTTGTTCCACTCTGTACAATGAATCGTTGGCAGAGATAGAAGGATTGTCCTATGGGACCTGGAATGACCGGAC
The DNA here is from genome assembly GCA_026419785.1 of Sclerodactyla briareus. NCBI lineage: Eukaryota > Metazoa > Echinodermata > Holothuroidea > Dendrochirotida > Sclerodactylidae > Sclerodactyla > Sclerodactyla briareus. The sequence goes on from JAODTK010002457.1 coordinate 24,668, forward strand.
CTGATACCAAAAAAACAATAGGGTATTCTCACCTCATGTTACAATCCACACACTCATCCCCTTGAACTTGATTTTTTTACGATACCTTGCATTCATTAGATATCATGCTTGAGGAGCAGATGTCAAATGCCAAATTTATTAACATCCATGTTTTACTGTCATGACCTTCCACATCATTGAGACGCTGAGATAGTTGTGAGAAGAGTATCGTAGTATGGTAGTGTCATGACTTTTTCGTTTGTCTTAACAGACGCGTACGGCCAACACATAAAAAGCAGTTGCAAAAATCACCAGGTCAAAAGGTCACCATGATACGGTCTAAAAGGTCAATAGGTCAAATGAGGTCAAAGTTGGTCACCAGATTAATTTCACCCAGACGAACAGAAACTTTCCATATGACGTCACTCCAAAATGTTTCGTTGAGAGAGATTATGACGATTTTAGTCGTCTTGACCTTCCACATTCATTGAGATAGCTTGTGATTCAAGAGTATCGTTAGTATGGTAGTGTCATTGACTTTTTTTGTCTTAAACAAGATCGCTTCCGCCAATGTACAAAAACCACCAGGCCAAAATCACTAGGTCAGAGGTCAAATATGGTCAGA
>JAODTK010002466.1:0-62500 GCA_026419785.1 Sclerodactyla briareus
TTGTGCTAGGAAATGTAACCACCAAGTTTCATGACAATTGACAAAACATAGATATTGAAAATTGACCTCAAAATGACTTGAAAATGTTCCTCCATGATTTGTGGACCAACTGTACACCCCCCATCCACACAGCACGCACACACAAACACATGACAAAGTGACCGCGAAGTCTCGAAAATGATCAAGTTAAGACAGGCAAAAAAAGAAACATGCGATACCGATTTGGCATTGGGCCCCCTATCTTTCACTCCTGCATTGTGATCATCACTGATCTAGAGTCATCCATTGCAGGCCTTATAAATTGCAAAACGCGCTATTAATTTAGCTCATGGCTCCAGCCTCTGGTGGTACTTTCAAGACACCAATATACGAACAGAAAGTAACATTAAATACCTTTCAACTCGCTATGTATCTTTTCAAAGTCACCATCCGTTCCTGTTCACCGTATACACAGCCAAGGGGTAATGATCTGCGAGTTGGTTCGGTGCTCCACAAGTCGAGTTCTGTTTGGCAGGATGTCAGTTATATGATCTGAAGTGCTCTGTGTACCAGGAAGTCATGTTTGCCACAAAGCTCAGCTTGTTTTAAGCTTCAATTATTTTTGAACAATTTCAACAAAATCCTGGGAGCACACAGTGAAGCCTGCTGACCGGATCATTCCAACAGTATAAGCTGGTCCTATTAGAAGGATGCACGGCGTTGTCAAATGTGTATACTGGATACTGGGTTGCTTTTGCCTTATTCGCAACTTTTAGCCTGTAGCTCACAAGAGAGCCATGGGTATTTTGGTCAATGATAACCTCCAGAAAGGAAAGGTTTAAGAATATTTGATGAATGTAATGGTACGCCATCAGGAGATGGGTTTGATGCCAAGTGTTCGAATATATTCTTGAAACAATTGTGTAGGTGCTAACTGTGAAAAAGCTGGGCTTCGGCTTCGAAACGCATTTCGGTCACAATGCAACCGGGGGCCCATAGCACCGAATTAGTTCAGGGTAATGCTCTAAAAAGTGATGTTTGGGTAGCAATGGAATAAGGAACACAGTTTGGAACAGTTTCGGGGATGGGAAAATTTTGAAGTCCAGTAAACAACAACAGTCTATCAGTATGAGTTGTGGCCATTACAAGTTCAACATAATCTTTGAGGTGAGGAGAAGTTCCATATTGGAGTCAGGTGTGTATCTTGGACCCAAGCATGAGAGGTTAGATTGAGCAAAGTCCACTTTTCATTAGCATTCCGCCGATTTAATTTTGAAAGATTTGGGGAGGGGCTGTGGTTTATCTGTTTTAATTCTCCCCATTCCAAGGGAAAGTGTTCTGATTGATTCATGACCTCATCTGGGTTAGTACCTTCTTTGAGATTAGGCGGTCAGACCGAAACGCAGATTTCGACAGGTACGACAACTTTCCAACAGATAGTGGCAAGGGCATCTGGGGGATACCAGTTAACACATGAAAATATTGCAGCTTCTCAGTGAGGGGGCCATGTTCTCTTAACTCCATAGCAATTGTTCAGAGATGCGGTCGCCTTGAGCCGTTTGAATATGATCAGAGTATTCCTCCTGGTTCTCATTTGAAATTGCCGATCTCACCTCTTATGTCTGGAATTCGGCGTTTACCCGTACAGAATCTGCATACGTGATCCCCGGGAAAGCCGTCACAAAGCCTCCCACCGTGCGCACCTAGGATTGGTCAGCTGCCACACAATTAGTGTGCCCTGTGTATGGATTGCCCTAATATAGAAACCCAAAGACACCTTCATTCTCAAGTGTCACCAGATCGGCTACAAGAGTGTAATAGGTTATATACCCCATATTCTTTGACATGAGTAGACTTGCACAAAAGAGCCAGGTGAATGTTCGTTAATGAGACCGAAATTGGGGATCAAGATTTGACAAAACCCAACATACCGCACACACTTTGTGTTTTTTTTCTGGATGTGATAGGTGGATTTACAGATCTCCAAAATCATCAAGTAGAGACCTACAGCAATTCGGAATGTGTCCAGCAGAGAGAAAGCCATTTTCCTTGGAGAATGAACCCATCACGCGAAGTTTCATACATTGGCCTTTGGATTGTATGTTCATTTCTGGTCACTTGTATCCATGGCAAGATCAAGAACCTCATTTGTATCTAGGAAAGTTGCTGCACAAGGGATGGACAAGATGGGCACATACTGGTATGTATGATTCTTTTCAGCATTCAAACATATTCAACTTGTTCTACAACTTTGAATGGTTCTTGAAATACGGTTTTACGCTTGGTAGGCACTGACAAGGGCTCCATCCTTTCCAACTGATGAACGAATTCGGGTTAATTCCTTGGCACATCAACAATATCTGAAGATAGCTCGGTAAACTTGCAAGTATGTTGATCAGGAGTGTTTCCAAAGTACTGCGAATAGATATAGCAGAGGCTTAGACAGTAGATATCGAGCTCGTTACAAGCTCAATCCAATGCGGCAGTAGAACATGGAAGATACTTTCCAACTTAAGCAAAAGTTGCAGCAAATGACTGTGTGGTATGTTAGTCATTTTACGCTCCCACAAGACTCCGGGATGGCATCATCATCATCACATGGTATGTTCTTGGGGGGAATCTGTAGCTTCTGGAATCATGGATTGTCAGTTTAGATGCATGGTTGAGTCTTTGATCTTGTCTGTTGAAGCATTTTTCTACTTCTTATGGACACCTGAATGTGCCATGTACACATTTGACTGGAAGGGCATCCGTCAAAACACAGGTAACCATTTCATGGATTTTAGGTGGCTATGTAAATGCCCCCAGAAATTTTTCTATGTTGTGACAAGATCACCTTGTCCACATACATGGGACATTTAAGCTTCCTAAACCCACTGGTGTTTTGTTGGCCTTGCTTATTGATGAATGACACCTTGACAGGTGAGTACGCAAGGCTAACAAGGGTTGAATAGACAAGGGACAAATCATGGTGGAACAGGCCATGGTATCGGAAATAATGACGCCGGACTGTAAGGTCCGATGTTTCAATTATGTGACCTCAGTAGTCCCAGTCTTGATGTGTTGGTAGCTGCAGATTTTACCAGGCACTCATTTGCTGTAAACAAATAGATACTTATCTATCACTCTGAATTAAATATAGTCCAAACGATATGATAGACCCAGTCTGCATTTTCCTGCACTCGAACAGGAAGATCTTCGGCGTGACAAGTCCCCCTCCATAATGACTAGGTCAATAGAGGCACCAAAAAAATATTCGGCGTGAGGAAAAAGGAAAAACATTAAAGCACCACTGGTGATAGACTGCATTTTCTACTAGTGTTCAAATACTGTACCGTGAAAGGTTTCCTGAAAATGTTCTTTATTATGTGAACAATGTCGGACAGCCAAAGTAAAACATTTCAGACGAAAGGTGAATAAGGTACAATCTACAGACTGATGAAAAGCTGGTGCATAAACACAAACACCACTGACAAAAAACTTCACTGACAAATCGAAGGAGAATGTTCTCCAGCCATTTCTCTGCCTTGAATGGTCATGAATGCCATTTGATTAAATTTCCCCGATGATTTTTTGACCGATATCGCGCGCCGTAGTGCACCCACCCTACCATATACACCAAACCTTCTTATTTTCAAATTTCCCAATTTGTTTTATTCATTTTTCGTCTTTTCCCCTTCTTTTCTCACACTCCCTCACTTTTCCTCCTCCACTACCCGAACCCTCTCGATTTTCTCCCGGCGGGGAGGGGGAGGGGGCGGGCACTGTTCCCGGCGTGGGGGCCCATGCATTCCCCCCCACCCACCAGCGCGGCCCGCTCGTTCCTGTTATTTTTGCCAAATTTGTCATTTTAGGCTGCATGGAAAGCACCCACTGTAGGCATACGGAATTACCAATTAAGGAGCAGAACATGTGTACCTGCCATAAGCTACCAAGGTAGTGCGCCTGCACAAATACAGGCAGAGTTGGAGCCAATATGTAGGTGGTGTACGGAATTACCCAACATGACCCTAGGCTTGACTGCCTTACCTTCGGCTATAGTGAAAGGCCTAGTATAAGGGAATTTAAGATCAGTTGTTATAGACCGAATACAAAATTTAACGAATCGCCCATGCACTAAAAATGCCGGAAAGGCTATGTTCTTCCGATCCCATATAAAAACCATGTACCTTGTGAAAACTGGCACTTTGGGATGAAGAAGAAACTTCCCGATTTTATCCCTGTGCTGCTTGGCCAATCTTCGATACTATTACCGCGCACGTCAGGGCTTGCCACTCAAAAATTCTCTATTTCCTACCACGCTCGAGAAATTCCCACTGTAGTCCCGCACGCACGTGATGTATTTTTTACCTGCAAAAAAATTCCTTTTTTCCCTGCAAATCTTCATTTCTACTTCCATGAATGCATTTTAACTAACTACAGCGCCACGACTTTTCCTAAATTTTGATAACTTGAACGATTCAGGACCGTTTTGAAAAATCTTAGCATGAGGAAACGCCGGTAGCAAACGTGTTGCAAGTGTTGCTACGTAGATTTTGCAATTATTCATCTAGAAACAGTTTCATTCATGGACAGTAAGGGTCGATGACTAGATGAAATTTGGGGTAACAGTGATGAGAAAAATACTACCATATCCCGAAATTGGTTTTTGCCCGTCGTAGTGATCCCCTACCCACTAAGATCGCCAAGGGAATCACCTACTGCAGGGATTTTCATTTTCCCTAGCGTGGCTGTGGAAGCGGTGTGGAGGAGAGTGGTTATAGCACAGAAATCATATTTACGTTAATATGATTGATTCTGGGGTAGCGTGCCTGCGCTGCGGTGACTGAATTGAAGGAGGTCCTGGGAGGTGGGATGCCGTCAATGTTAGACACTCAATAACCTAGTAAAACAAAGTAATAGGTATGTCATGGGCGATGGGAGGGGGGGTAACACTAGTCAACTTAACTAGTATGCTTATGGGGGGGGGGGGGGTGACCAATGTGTTCGGGGTAACGCCCCGCAGGCTTAGCCCCCCCCCCCCTCCAACCCGCCCCCCCACCCCATCCACCCCCGGCGCTCCCACAACATTTCTGTGGCTCCCACACCAAACTAATTTAGAATCAGACAAGGTGGGGTTTTCACGACCGAACCCATAGGCCTATTTTGCCATCGCCCGATAAACACAAGAACGTTTTGAAACTAGTTTTAACATGTTTCGCCAAGGTTGTGTTTAACTATTTTTTGTTGAGTAACACAAATGGTAGGCAATATCTTGAAACATTGACACAGCAGCTGTGACAAAAACGTTTTGTGAAAACTTTTGCGAAAGAACTTTCGAAATTGTTTCAAAAAAGTTTTGGTGGCAAAAGATTTTTCACAAAAAATGTTCCCCACAAAAGTTCTCCAAATATTTTCGCAAACATTTCTCGAATGGTATGGAAACGTTTTCATAACAATTAGGTTACTCAACCTTAAAACGTTTCTGAAACATCGATGACAACAGTTTTCGAAAACGTTTCGTGTGTGCTGGGGGGCATTTGCCTGCAAATCCAGATGTCCAGGCACTTTGTCGTAAATTCACGCATCTCTTCCTATATGAAGACTCTGAAAGTGCCCATCTTTAAAAAACAGTCCCAGGGCAAATTTTCTCCCCGTTACATTTCTTCGGCCAAATTCATCTGACAGGTGGGACTTTAGACCACCCCCACCCGTCATGGGAATGCTTGATCACCCTCCCCATCGGGGAAGTTTTCCATGGCGCCACCATGCACTGTTCATTGGCCGCGAAACATTTCCATTTCACGGATGAGCATTTGATTTCATAGTAAGGCCAGATCTCTCAAAGTTGACCGTTTTTCACAGCGATTCAGTGTAACCCTTGTCCCATATAATCCCACTTCAAGTGAGTTAGTTTACCAAATCTGTTCTCCCGAATCCCTCGATCAGTCAGTTGAAATTTCATCCCCGATCAAAAGTCAATTATACTACATGCCATGCCCATAAGTGAAATGAACGTGGGGAAATATTTCGGAATTCATTAACATCGCTGAAGAATTCCACTCAACATGTCAACTCACAATTAACGCAACTTTATGTGTTAATTCGGCTATTTTAGAATACCCCTAGCACCACTACGAGGTTGATAGATCTAAATAATATTCAAAAATATTCCTAATCCATAACAAATTTTGCGATTTGCGGAAAAATGAGGAGAGAGAATACGTTAATAGGCCTGAGCCAATGCACAAAACGTTACGAAGCCTAGCCTAGTCACTCTCGTAACTTTGTCGGCCGTCAAAGTTTCGTCGTTTATGCCAATTTCGCGAGGGAGGAAGCGAGGTGGATTTATGAACGAAAATTCCCAGGGTTTGATTAGTGTCAATATCTTCGAAATTCCAGAGTCAAATCTTGATTTCGTGAGATATAAAGTTTTCACGTCCGCCTCAAACGCATGAAGTTGCTTTAACTGAGGACGCTGACATCTCACTCCGTTGTACGTGAAGTTCACGTGCAGTATGATTCTACTGGGGAGTGTCAACGCGGTAAAATTAGGCTCGGCATGTGTCATTCTGATTCCATACGAAGGCAGAGGAAATCTATGTAGTCACGCAAGTCTGTGTGTGGTCTGGTGTTTGTGCGTCTTGTGTGTGTGTGTTGGTGTGTAGGTGTGACGTTTTTCGTAAACACGATAAGGAGAAATCGCACTGGAAGGTCAGATGGTTATAACTTGGGTGGAGCAACATTGCCCATAGGAGTAAATGATCTCTAGTGTTTTGGGCATGCCAATCCCATTAATATTCAGGAGAGGAGGCGGGGCTTAGAGTAAAAACCTCAGAATTTGTGGTAACACGTGGAAGACATAAGGTCCGATTGGCCTCAACTTGGTTGGTAGATCACCCATAGGAAGCAGAAAAATTCTTTGGTAATGGTGTCGATTTGTTTAATTATCACTGATGAGTGGGCGGTCGTAAAGCAAAATCTCAAATATATTGTTGAACAAGATAAGTGGAAGACGCAATGGGTCCGATTGGTCTCAGTACTTACGGTGGGAGATACTTCATAGTGAGTAGATGGTCCCCGTCCGTTTTTTTATGCAATCTCAGTAATAGTTCATGAGGAGGCGGAGGCAAGAGTCAAAACCTCGAAATTTCTGTGTGACCTGATATAAGTGGAGACGCAATGTCCGATTGGTATCATACTTGGTGGCAGCTCACCAATGGTGAGTAGATGGTCCCTTGTGTATTGATGCCTTTCCCATCAGTATTCAGGGTGGGCCGCGCTTAAAGTCAAAACCTTCAAAATTCTTGAAAACAAGATACTGGAAAACGCAAGGTTGATTAGTCTCATTACTACATGGATGGTAGATCACTCGAACACTTCATATTCAGTTGATGGTCCCTTTAGTTTGTTGTTCAAGTCTCAATAATATCATAGGTTGGCGGGGAATTATGGCAAAAAACCTCAAAAATTTCTCATGAACACGAACAGTGAAAGATGCAAGTTGCGATTGGTCTCATACTTGGGTGGTGATTACAATAAAATGAGTAGATGGTCACTAGTTTTGGTGCTCATTTCACTCAGTATCATAAGTGGGCGGGGCTTAGATTGCAAATCCTTCAAATGTCAATTTCTTTGGATCTGTATGTCCGATTCTCTTCGCGTAGTGTTGTTGGATGCCCCATCATAAGCAAATGCTCCCTGACATGTTTGGTGTTGATATACAATACTATTAATGGGTGGTGCGGGTTATATTATGCCAAATTTCTCCGTAAAACGATAATCGGAAGAGGCAAAGTGAGATTGGTCTCATACTTGTGGAGTTGCGTACCAATAGTGAGTAGTGGTCGATATTGTTTTTGAGTTGCAGATCTCATTAGTAATCATGAGTGGGTAGGGCTTCAAAACAAATCCTTTCAAAGACCAATATCTGAGCATGATAGGGCCACTTTACCTCCAACTTGCTTTAGGGTAATACTGGGCAGTGGCAATGGCATCCATACCATGACGTTCATCATACCTCATCAATAATAGTGACGGGGGGGCTTAGATGCAAATCCTTTCTAATTCTAAAATCCTGTGGCTGACCGGTAACATGTGATTCTTTTCTACCTGCCTGTAGATGCCCCATCATGAAAGTAAGTGGTCTCTTATATGGTTGGTTGCTGATCTCAGCAATATTATGGGTAAGTGGGCTTTTAAAATGGAATTTTCAAATTTTGTAAAATTCTTCAAGATGAGATAGGTGTCATTCTGGGTGGTGAGTTGATTATCCATGGTGATTTCCCAATATTATTAGTGCAGAGTAATTAATGAGAGTGGGTGGGGATTTGAATCAATTTCTCAAATGATCATATTGCGAGAAACGATCTGATGACCTATTCACTTTCCAACTTGCTTTGATTGACATTCATTGGGAAGACGGCAACGGTACCTCATTAGCATTCAGAGTGGGCAATGAGAGCTGCAAGTCTTTGTGCCACTATATGTTGAGGAGGAATATGTATGATATCTCATTCCTATGTGGCGGCATCCTAAGTAGGTAGTCGTGTGATTTTTGGTGGCGGAGCCGAAGGCAGACGTTCGACTTCCTGTTTATTTCCAATTTCCGGGATGGCTGGCGCCCGCCCCTGAAATATCCATTACGCCATACAGGCTCCTGAAAGTTCGGTGCTATGGATTAAATGGTTCGTTACCTATAGGACACGTTCGAATTTCACAGGGGTTGTGAAAACAAGTGCTTGAAGCTGCCGTTGATCACCATTTATTCTCCCTAGGCCTACACCTTAGAGAGAAAGATGGGGGATCGGCAACAGCAAATTCAAGCCATTGTTTCGGTGTTTTGTTGTAAAGTCAGATTCAGCCAAATTCTTCCGCAGGGGGGATAATATAAGATATATTCTTTATCAGAGCCAAAAAAAAATTCAAGCGGCTTCGGTGTGAAAATAGGGGTCTCAAATGGAAAAGTTGGGTTTTTTCATTTAGAAGTGTGCTGGTCGGCTCCGAAAACGATCGTATTCCATCATATTTCTCGATGGTGTTATGCCGTATCTCACGCGGGGAACGACAGGATAAATAAATGCATGGTCATACCATTCAAATACCACATATGGTCACATGTACATCGTGTACCTCAGAGAAGAAACCGACGACGACGGCCTATATAGGCGATAGGTCCAAATTGATTGAATTAAGTCATGACTGCATGATGGCCGACTATCCCACCGAATCGCACAATTTGATTGAGTGTTATCGCCTTGTTGAATAATTGAAAGTTAAGTAGATTGACATCATACAGCAAAAAACACACTTTAAACTTGATCATTGATTTCGTTAACAAATTTTCAGGGTGAGTTTTATTAACACAATATATTGATTGTTTTCAACAAAGTTTGAAATTGAGTGAAATCAACACGAAAATATTGAGCAGTTTCTACTTAACTCGCTGAATCTGCTAATACATCTCCAAAATGCGTATTATAACAACAAGATACCGAGTCATTCAAACAAAGATTGAAGTCGAGTTGCATGGATGTAAAATAATGGAGTAGTCTCCACTCATGACGGTAATAGTCCAATATACTCGATTCTCCCATTTTAGTGAGACATGAATGTTTCATGTGATTGTGATTTTCCATCTTTCGAGTTTCCATCATTTTTCAACTAAGCCTTCCTTTAGAGTAGGATTGGAAAACTAACTCTAATTAAGCAAGATTTATTGATCTATCATCTTTCATATTACTTGGGCCCTCTTTTTAATTTTTTAGTGTAGTATAGAGGTTTACGTGATTGACGTATGGAACTATACAGGCGCGGAGCGGGGCGAAACAATTATGAGACATGAGAAATTTGGACGAAAAATTTGAGCGGAAACAAATCTGAAAAATGACCAAATTGTCTCTGACTTGTCTCAATTCTTTTTGATCAAATGCCCGAACATGCACACATCTTCCATGACAGTGATGTTCAAGCAAATTTTCAATCTGCAGGCAGCCTCCAACCCAATTGGAAGGGTCCTCGATGGAATATCTCTAAACATGGCTATGGTAGGAACGGGAGACCGCGGTGAAGAAATGTAAGGATTAACATCGATCAGTTTTCGGGAATTTACTGTCAATCTCAGTAATTGCATACTGCCATAAGTCGCGGAAGTGCCGCTCCCTGCAATCTGGAGGGGGGGGGGGGGGGTCTGTAAGACTATTTTTCTTGTACAGTATGCGTCAACTGATAGCGGCGCGAATTGTAATGAGTAAACGTAGATCAGTACCTTCAAGAGTGTTTCTGAGATATACATTTTTTAGAAAGTTATTGTCAATTCTGGGGATGTTGCTTACTGCCATGAGACATGGGAAGTGCCGTTTCCGGCAATCCCGGGATTTGTAAGGCCCAAAATTTCCTTGTACCTATACGAGACCACTGATGCTGCCCCATCGGTTAGTTCTTTCAAGAACGTTTCTCGAAATAAAAATTTCTGAAAATTATTGCCAGTTTCAGAGATGTTGCTCACTGCCATACAGCGCGGGAATTGCCGTTTCCCTGCAATCTGAGGGGTCTGTAAAACTATTTTTTTCTTGTACCCTACGCGTCAAACAAACTGACGGTGTCCCGAATTGTACCTGAACACACATTGATCAGTGCCTGAAGAAGTTTCTTGAAATAAAAATTGGGAATTTATTGACAATTTTAGGGATGTTGCTTACTGACATATGACCCCAGAAGTGCCGTTTCCTGCAATCTGGGGGGTCTGTAAAACGAAAAATTCCCTTGGACGCTACGCGCCAATCATGGTGGCGCTCGGCTTAGATGTGATATCCACATATGCCCCCCCCCCAATATTTAACACAGATCGCCGCCCCCTGCAGTTTTCTGTAAGTAAGAGAAACAATACCACCGAAACACACAGAAAGCCAAAGTAGTCAACGATTTCTGTATGGAAATATTATTTTTGGGAGAATCGGACTTCAAAATGTGCTGCAGAAAACAAGTTATACCGAGGTCAGCAATGTTAACACATCTCCTAGTCCGATCACTCTCGTAGATGTGCGTATTTGGTATTCCTAATGAATCCGATGTTCTCGAAATGGTACCGATGGAGAGAGCATCCTTTAATTAGGTTTAGGAATCCGCTTTAACACCGAAAAAGTCGAATCCCATCCGTTTCCGAGTTATGAGCGATTTTCTGAAGCGGTACACCAGTCCTGACATAACAGTTACGGAGCCGGCAGCGAATCTTAACTTTGTATTGTTTTGTAATGTGCTAGTGTACGAAGCTGTGTGCGTTTTGAGAACGACCAGGCATATGTACATCGTTGTGCATACTGTGTACGATCGCCAGCTCCATAGCCACCACGTGTCTGTAGAACTTGGCAGTTGACGACCGGGGTGTCCGCGATATGTTACGAGATTCAAAAGGCGTCGATCCCGGAGGGGATGGGGGGGGATGTATGTCATTGGGAGTCACATGTAATGAAACATCGACATTACTGTTTCATAATAATGGAGACAAAGTTCTTCGCAACCGTGTCCATTCCATTACTTGTAACCTCCTGGGAATCTTTAATGGGGGTAGTCGTCAGTATGGTGGACTTTGCTCTTCCTTTTCGCGTTTTCGTCTTACGGCTCCAGCCTTCGGGAGGGCATATTTCAGACGGGGACACTTATGTAGTTGGAGCCGGTGTCCCCGAAGCTTCCCCCACTTCATAGTCATCTGGACCAACAATAGTAGGCTTACCAGGCGGCTCTTTTCCAGCAGTGGTCGGCTCTCTCGGCTGTTTGTCAGAGGATGGAGCCACTGTGGGGATCAGCACGACCCCCGACTGCTTGCATATCCTCACCTTCAGCTGGCTCTTACACGTGTCTGTCTGACACAGTCAATGGCGAGAATTCAGACTCCCCCAATGTCCCTGTTATAGGGGAAATGCCTGTTGAGCGGAATCCCGAGGTTATGTTGTTGTTACTCATTGCGTTTGTAAACACAGTGCTGACAACGGTATATCGTAGATAGTTAAAGTTCGTACTGGGTTAGACCTCCATCCTACCATCCATTGCTCTGTTGTAGTAGGACAGCACAATCCAGAAACTGATGTCGATGTGATGTTTGTGGAGGAATAGTCAGTGGACTTATGCAGTTGACATGTTGACATGTCATTAACAAATTCTCCAACGGTGTGCTCATTGAAAGCGGTGGAAAGGCCATCGATGTCGTTTCAGGTGTGCGGCAGGAAAGATGCCACCTTTGCTTAAAGGCAAGGAACCAGTCTTTTCCTTAGAATGAAGAAAGGTGTTTTGGTCAGTATCATTTTCTATTCCTATTGTATCAGCTGAGAATGTTCATTGTCAGTAACTAGCTATTTCCACAGAGGAGAATTAACAAAACTATTGTTTTGATAATCCTCTTCAACTTCGACCTCTTTCTTACTAGTATGTCAGCACAGCGAAAGCTTTGAATATAGTTATTTAGGAAACATCAAGGGATAAAACTGACGACTGTGATGTTTGAACACTACACAATGCAAAATAAACATAGGCATAAGCCATCTGTGACCCATACCAACTAATTGCAATGACAATAACAAGCATATTCATTCAGAAATTCACTACCCACCAGCCTTGGCATCTCTAGCCCAATTCTCAGGGACCTGTACTTCATTTCTGATTGCGAATTCGAAAGCAAGTTCCCGACATTTGTCCGCTGTGAGGCCATGGAATTGCTCAGCAAGCATTTTTATGTGCTGTGCAAGATCTGTTTCCATCTCCATCGAGAATGTCTGGTGCGCCGCCGATACTGAGGTATAGCCCATAGGGAAGTCGCCTCTGTTGCTTTTGTCGATAAATCTTTTCAATGTCATCCAGTCAATTTTGAAATATCTGGCTACTGATCGAATTGATACACCACGTGTCACTTCCGCTTTGGCGCTCTCCATTACATCAAATGGGGGTGGACGCCCTATTCCTTTTCCTCTTGTATGTCCTGGGCATTTCTGGTGAAACAAAAATGGGAAGCATATCATGAGAAAAATACATGCCGACATTTTGAACAGAATAATACCTACACTGAATCTTAATTTAATGATTAAGGTGAGACTACACACAATGCATATCAATGGAATAAAGTTACAGTGCCTAGGTCTATAGGCCCTAGTTAAAATAAACACTGGCCGAAAATTCAACTATTTTGTTAATTTCAACATACCACCACAGTCAAGGGACATACATAATCTGCGTGGGGTTAGTGAGCCACTCCGGGGTAAGATGAGCCATTGCTCAATTGCCCACTATGACTGGCACAACTAACCCCACAGTGACATTTTCACATTTCCTCATATCGCGACGTAGCAATTGATATCATGCATCCTAAATAACCGACGCAGAGGAACTGAACTATGTTATACCGGAAGGGTATGGTAATAACAGTACATGGCAATAATGGTACAAGGCTCCCGGGGATTGTTCTGCAAATTTCGCTGCACAGCCATTGTATTTATCATACATGTTCCTGCACCGTCTATCGTCTGAGAACGACACATGCTTATCTCGAGACCTGCCTGTGTTACGGCCTTGATGATGCTATCACATTTAGCCTGACCGGTGATACTTTGGCAAGCCACAAATTCTAAAAGTCGCTCAACAGACTGACCACTAACAGTAATTATAGCCCTGGACAGCGCACTCGGTCCCGAACTAATAGTAGAGTTTGCCGGGCCGTGATACGCGATCGCTTTTGAGGAGCTAAAACACCTAACAATACAACCCATCCGCATCGTGGTGCTTCTTCTGACTGTGGGAGTGGGACAGATGGCAGATGGGGCTCGTGTTAACTCTAACTCAACGGCTCAGGCCGGCAAAAAAAAATCACAATTTTTAAAAAAATCTTCTCGAGATTTTTTTTTAGGGTTTAACTGCCGAGCAGTTTTTAAATAGAGTCGAGGTGGGTGTATTTAGACATCTTCTTTTTCCTTAGCCACGTCCTATCGAGATTCACCTTCAAGTCTGTATTTCGTAGGCTCTTCGAGTGTAATTCTACTTTTACTGCCGAACAGTTTTTAAATAAAGTCGAGGTGGGTGTATTTTACGGGCTGTGGTTCCTTTATTCTTGTTCACGTCGTAGCCGTGAAATTACTGTGAATAAAACAGAATGAGAAAAAATGTCTTAGGCAACTTTAACCTAAACCTCTATCCAAAAAAATTGATAATATGAGCAAAACATCAACATTACATCACTACATGCATATTGTGGACTAGCGCCCTCACTTCGCTGTTTCGAGCGCCCGATTACAGGCTTGGGAACAGCGCCACCCTTCCAAAATGATAAACTACGAACACATGTGTGACTTCGTATCCTAACACTACCCAACTGCCGGCCACAAAATGGACCCAAAACATGACCTAATTTACACCCAAGATGGTCACTCATAAACAACATGAAAAACAATGCATGCACGAACATAATATTAATGACTCATAATACAGAAACCCTGTAAAATGTAGCAATTACCACCAGCTGCCCGATATTCTACCACAGTCTCTGCTTCCGAAAACAAGCCTAATGTTAACAAATATTCATTTAGTACAAACTGCGAGTTACGAAACCTAGCTAGGCCAAGGCGAAATAATAGAAATAATCTAATCAACAGGATCATGAACGTCAAGCACTATTTTAATTGCAAATACAATAACTCAAACATACCATTCCTCCCTCCAAGATTCAGAAGCCTTTTCCAAGTGAATTTCGATCAAAAAAGAGTGGTTCAGATTGTCAATCGTTTCTCTCTGCAATTCGTGAATATCGTCTCGACAATGATGGCGCTAGACAAAAACCTCCACTGAACACCAAGTTCACTACATGGCTCCCTTAAATTTTTTCGAAAATCTACCAATTACCTACTACAATACCGAGGATACATGGCAATACCTAATACACAATAATGGAAGTATTGACAAACCAAAGCATGTAAGGTATACTGTATGCATATCATGAAAAAAAAATGAACAAAATAATGATTGAATGTCCAGGCATATTTCTCTTACAAGCATCCTGACAGGCTCCACTGGCGGAGAATGAACAATTCCTACAAACAATACATGTAATAAAGTAAACAACTATCAACTAGCGACTATAACTGAGGTGGACTACCCTCAAGTCACTTCACTCTACCACTGGTTATAAGCGGATTGACCTTGTTGACCGGTCTGTCCAGGGTCGTTTTCCTACTACCGACGAATACTGAGACCTATCTCACAAGACCATCATCGCTAGGTTGAACCTTCACTACCTTGCATAACTGCTACTGGTTCCGCGGAGTGTTCTCCTCGCAGAGAAGTACAATGTCCCCTTCCTTCATATTCCTCTTCTCCGTGGTCCACCGTTGCCTTAGTTGTAGATTTGCAACATACTCTTCCTTCCACCGGCACCAGAATTCCTCTGCAAGTTGCTGAACTCTCCTCCAATGCATCCTGCTGAACTTGTCATTATGGACGAATTTCCCGGGAGGTGGCATCACTACGCTGTCCTTCAGGGTCAGCAGGTGGGCTGGAGTCAGAGGTTCCACCGAAGCTTCATTCATCGTTGTAAGAGGTATACTGTTAATAATCGCTTCCGCCTCGGCCATGAACGTATTCAACATTTCATCATTGAATAATCCTTTATGTTGGAACATGATACTGTTCAGGATGGAACGCGTCGTCCGAATCATCCGCTCCCATGCACCTCCATGGTGGCTGGTGTAGGGGTATTGAAAACCCAATCACAGTTGAGCTTCAGCAACTCGGCCTGCCCACGTGTTAATCCATCTCCTTTAAGGCCCACTGTAGTTCTGCCTCTGCCCCAACGAAGTTTGTTCCTCGATCAGACGAGCGGAGCTGCGATCCCGGTCATCTTCTGCAGATGAATCTCTGGAGGCGTTCAAGAACGAGTCAGTTGACAGTGAGTTAGCTACCAAGTGAATATCACGGCAAGGCAAGTGAATATATCACGCCATATCTCTCCTCGTCCTTTTGGCCATTCCTTGCGATGAAAGGTCCAAAGTAGTCTACTATAGTATATGTGAAAGCTGGAGCAGGCTCAAGTCTGTTGGCAAGTCAGCCATCTTCTGACTTCCGGGTCCCTCCTCAGTCGTCTGCACAACACACATCTGAAGATGTATCTGGTCACAGTGGAAACCCCACCAATTATCCAATATCCAGCTTTTCTGATGGCGTTCAGAGTGATTCCTCGCCCCTGGTGTGCACACGGTCATGGAAGCGGCGAACTAGCAATCTTGTCAGATCACTTCTGGCGGGTAGAATCACAGGGAGTTTGATCTCCTGCGGCAGGTGGACTTTGTCAGTCGTTCACCCACTCGAATCAGACCATCGTTGCCAGTCATCGGGTTCAACTTCGTTAGGTGGTCAGGTCACTGAAATAATTGTTTTGGAGTTGAACTGATCAGCAATTTCTCGGCTTTCATCAGGTCGTCAACAGTGATCTTCACAGCGTCTTGTCTTCTTCAATTTTTCTACGAAAATGAGACATCTGGCGATGACGCGTCTCGCCTTGGTCCAAAAGCAGTCTTTCCAGGACTTCGGGTATTAGCATAGTCTTCACTTCTGTAGCAAACACTCTGGACTCCTTCACTACATCGTTTTCGTTTTGTTCGTAGTCTGTGCCTCCAATCACATAGTCAGGTGGTTAGGAATTCTGGGCTATTCCACCACATGGAGCACTCTTTCAGTCCTTCAGCATCCATCCCTCTGGAGGCAATGTCAGCAGGATTTTCCTGGCTTGGCACGTAGTACCATTGCTTTGGGTCACTGTTGTTCCTGATTTGCTGGATTCTATTGGCCACAAATGCATAGAACCTCCGGCTTCGCTGTTGATATATCCCAGCACTACTTTACTGTCCGTCCAGAAGTGCTCAGAGAATCGGTCATACTTCAGTTCTCTTCGAAGAAGATTGGCCATTTTTACAGACACTGTGGCCGCCACCAACTCCAATCTTGGGATAGTCGTTACCTTTGACGGAGACACCCTGCACTTGCTGATTAGTAGTGACACTTTGATATTTCCCTGGTCATCAACAAGTCGGAGGTAGGAGCATTGGCCATACCCCTTTTGGCTAGCGTCGCTAAAGTGGTGTAGCTCCACAGTTGCGATTCCAGAAGATCTGGCATTTGATATCGATCAATGCTTATTTCCTTCAAGAATGC
Source organism: Sclerodactyla briareus (assembly GCA_026419785.1). Lineage (NCBI taxonomy): Eukaryota > Metazoa > Echinodermata > Holothuroidea > Dendrochirotida > Sclerodactylidae > Sclerodactyla > Sclerodactyla briareus. The sequence goes on from JAODTK010002466.1 coordinate 17,143, forward strand.
CAGCTATTTCTTCCAGTGGTTCCATTCGTTGAGGATGCCCATGTCTACTTCCTCATCCCCATTGGGTACCACTGACACACAGTTGCTGTAAGATCCTCTTCCCGATGAGAACGTATGGTCCAATGACAGCCAATTCGTACAGTAGGAAATGCATTTTCTGAAGGATATATCCTTCTGATTTGAGCACATTTTCTATGGATATATTCTCCAAGGGACATTTCCGGTACCTTTGCATATCTGAAAATGCATTTTCTGCTGGATATATCCATCTGAACCGACTCTAACTGTGATAACTAGGTGCCAATGAAGCCAGCGGGTCAAATACTGCGCTGACTGTGGAAAGTATCCCTTTCCTGGTAGATGGACGATCGTTCAGAGCCGTTTCAAATAGGAATGTGTCCTTCTTCAACACATCCCAGAGAAGAGAAGAGAATTCCCAATGTGCGGCTCGTTGGAAGGGCATTTACGCCAACATCCCACATGTGGAAGCGACAGCATCCTTTTGGTAAAGCTCGAAGTACTCCTTGCTGTTCGATATCAATTCATACAGACGCAATCCTCCTTCCTTTAGCATCGCCATTGCCGAGTGGTGAGAATCAGAGCTTATTTCGGGTGTTGAGGGACTGACACCAGGCCATCGTCAACGTAGAATCCTCTTCTCACAAAGTCAGCTGCGTCGGCTCCATACTGGTCTTCATACATCTCTGCTGTCTTCTTCAGTGCATAGTTGGCACACCCAGGGGAGGACGCCGCGCCAAACACATGTACCTCATTCTGTAGTCCTGTGGTTCCTTGACAAATCTCCATCATCCCCCATAAGTGCGCACGGTAGTCACGGTCCCCTGAGCCACACTACTTGGTAAAACATCCCTCCGATGTCCGGCAAACCACTGCGATTCTTTCTTGTCGGAACCTCAGCAATGCACCAGTCAGGCTGTTGGTCAGATTGGGGCTCTGGAGAAGCACCTCATTTAGCGATACGCCTTGATATCGTGACGCACAATCCAGCACCACTCGTAGTTTGTCCTTCTTCCGTGGATTATATACTCATGGTTAGGAATGTACCATGTTGACGACGACGGTTGTTCTTCTTTAGGTACTCTTTCAGCTTGCCCCTCTTCTCTTCTACATCTGTTTCATTCACCTTTTTGTACTGTCAGCAACCTTTCGTCCCTTGTCAGTTTCATCTTCAGGTGGTCAAGTCTCTTCAGGGCAACACCTCTCGTTTCATTCTGTTAGGTATTTTGTCCCTTTCTGAAGGCCTGCACGTTCTCCCTTTGGCAAGTTTCCATATAATTCTCTGCCTGTGTGAACTCTTCCTCGTCTATGTAAGGTCTGTGAGGGCTTCGTGGACTTTTTCAAGCTGACTGAATGCTTTGTTTGCAGCTTCTCCATTGCCTTTTCAAGACTTCTTTTTCATGGTTCGCATCTGTCGAGGAGTGTAGAGTTTTAAGTTTAGGCTATCAGGGAATCTTGTTAAGGGCCCTTTTTTCTTCTGATCTTCAGCTTTTCCGCTTTGTCTTCATTTTCTTCGACATCTTCTCTGTGTTTCCTTAAGCCACTTCCGTATCGAGATTCACCGTCAAGTCTGTATTTCGTAGGCTCTTCGAGTGTAATTCCACTTTAAATAAAGTCGAGGTGGGTGTATTTTACGGGCTGTGGTTCCTTTATTATGTTAACGTCGTAGCCGTAAAATTATGTGCATAAACAAGAATGAGAAAAAAAAATGTCCTAAGCACTTCAAACTAACTTTCTATCCAAAAAAATACGACAATATGAGCAAAACATCAACATTACATCACTACATGCATATTGTGGACTAGCGCATTCACTTCGCCGTTTCGAGCGCCCGGAAACAGGCTTAGGAACAGCGCCACCCTTCCAAAATGATAAACTACGAACACGTGTGACTTCGTATACTAAAAATACCCAACTGCGGCCAACACACAACCCAAAACAATGACCTAATTTACACCCAAGATGGTCACTCATAAACAACATGAAAACAATGCATGCACGAACATAATATTAATGACTCATAATACAGAAACCCTGTAAAATGTAGCAATTACCACCAAAACTGCCCGATCTTCTACCCCAGTCTTGCTCGCCACAAGCCTAATGTTAACAAATATTCATTTAGTACAAATGCGAGTTTACGAAACCTAGCTAGGCCCAGGCGAAATAGTAGAAATAATCTAATCAACAGGATCATGAACGTCAAGCACTATTTTCATTGCAAATACAATATACAAACATACCATTCCTCCCTCCAAGATTCAGAAGCTTTTTCCAAGTGAATTTCGATCAAAAAGAGTGGTTCAGATTGTCAATCGTTCTCTCTGCAGTTCGTGAATATCGTCTCGACAATAATGGCGTTAGACGAAAAACCTCCACTGAACACCAAGTTCACTACAGGGGGGGGGTGCGCCCCTGGATCCGCGCCTGCACGCACGGGCCAGAAAGGGGGCGCTGGCCGCGCCGCGCCTGCATGCTGCATGCGCACGTACGTACTTTTCCAGGTCGGAGGCAAAGACATTGCTGTTTCTTGTGTTGGCTTCGTACAGGCCGAAGATTTTCTCATTTTTGCGGAAGTGTTCCTTCACATCGGCGATGTTTTCGTAATTATCATCAGAGTTTCAACCTGCTTATAACGCCTCGTCAGATTGCCGACGTAACCGTAGCAGGATTGCTTCAGTTGTTGCACGGTGCCCTTAGCTGCATGCTGTTCGCCAACTTCAAGTTCACCGCCCTCACTCCATTCTGTTCGCTAACTTCAAGTTCACCGCCCTCCATCTTGATGTAACGTCACGCACGGCCAAGCCTAGCACTCTTTGTCGACAGCACCTGTAATACCGTAGTGAATAGTGTTCCGTACGTGCACGTATACACACAACACAGTGAGCCCTGGGCAACGCCCGATGCTAATCGTTAGCTAACTATTCATGAAAACTTTTTATGTAGCCCCTCGAATCAAAACTTGCAACATATAAGCTCGTTTGATACCCTCGGAACGCGTCAAAGACTTGTGAATGTACATGACCTGTTCGTTCTCAACACTTTTTAACTTTTCCTTTTCCTTCCGACTTCGACAGTTTCATACATGTAATGTTCATCGTTTGCCGATGTTGAACAGACGACCCGCGACGGTTCACTGACAAGTGAAACACAAAAAAAAATCCCTTTAGAATCACTAAAAGAATAAAATCGGATAGAATAATCATGCAATTCACGATTGATCTATAATATCTTAGGATTATAATATTACTTTAATTCTGCCGAAAGATGTGACTTTTAACACACTTACCGAATTTGACAGCTGTAAATTAAATTTTCAATCCAGCCGGGTATCAAGACGAAATTAATTGACACTATCGAACCACCGTAGCAACATGACTGGATAATGATGGCACTAAAAAACAAAACTGCCGCTACACATTGTACAATTTATTGGCAATCAGTCGTGTGTCTTTTTAATTGATGGATGGGGTAAGGTAATAAGGTATAATGTAAAAGAGTGGTACATTGGTAGCCACCATGGGAAGTCGCGAGATTAATATTTTGTGCACCGTATATAAAGTGGAAGAAAAAGTACTACGAAACCTATAATGGCACTTTGAAGAAAACATAGAAAGCATTGAGGATTAATGAAAAACTCCAGACGAAGTGGTGGAATAAACTTATAGATTCACGGGATTCGACCACGGACCTTACTTCACTGGAACTCGACCCAAGAGCATAATACCATTCACTGTGGGATCAGCATATATACCTTGTGCACACACAATGCCTGTTTTTATATGATGACCCCCCCCCCCCCTCCCCTCATATTACAAATTTGATTCTCTTTGGTTTGATTATGGTCTTACCGAACAGTTGGAGCCATGGCTAATATGCCGGGCTGTATTAGCCTACCGTTCTTAATGCCCGATTTCAACATCGGCACTCCTCCTATATTTATTTCACTTTCTCAGAGGTGAACAACAGTCCAGTAGAGAAAAGCAGCGGAATATGTATATTTGTGGTTATTATTCTTACCTCTAAATTGAGGCACGGCCAATCGTCCATGTGTACTAGTGCATATTACTAATAGCAGGCCTTCCCCTTGTCGGGCTTTCGTACGGATAGGTTCACTTTTCCTGCTCAGCAAATTAATAGAAAAAAAAAAATCAATGTAAGGAAACTAAACTTTTTTTCTTTGACAACACAGGTTTGGCCATTTCATTGAAGACAACCTGCGAATGAATCGTAGACCATTTTATTGTGGAGTATATGATTGTACACTACGTGCCTACTTGAGCTGATAGTGATGGGTTATTTTGTGGTCAACATAGGGACTGCACCGAATCTATACCTATACTAGCGATTGGTAGGGGGGTTATGGATTGTGAATCTTGAGTTTGTTAGGTGGTCTTACCTGCTTATAGCTTTGTTGCGTACTGCTGTCATTCATTTTGTACATCATTGTCAGTTAGCATGTATTTCGAGTGTTTTTAAATTTTGTTTTTCAATATACGAGAAAATAAAAAATTTAAAACTCACTCGTTTCGTCTCTCGTTATACAGTTTTATGCCTTTCTCAAGCTTCGACAATGCATCAGGACTGTATCCACTGATTATCTGAGCTTATTGCGTGAACCCCATTTGGGTTCAGGTTGGGGGTCATCTGAGGTGAACGGGCTATGTTAGACAATCCTCGAAACAGGATCTTTGGTTTGGTCAAGTTAAAATACCGTGTGTAACTTTGAGGAGTACAGAAACTTTTCCTTGGTGAAGAACATGGATCATTCCTGGTATAAATGGATTTGTTTTTGTTTTTGTAGTGGCTGATGCATATGTTACCCTGACCAGGTCCTGGAACGGATGAAGCTGCATGCCTGTATGGTATGGTTTACCCCGCTGGTTCAAGTGGCTTTACGTTGGGCTTCCCCTACGATTATTAGTGTTCTCCCATCATATTGTTCTCTTTCCATGGAATACAGTACAGTAAAGTTCGATACGTAAAACAACCGTGATTTTCTCACCCCATAATGAGAATTCCCAATCAAAGAATTATTTCGAAATGTAAATGTAATAGGACGATATGATAAAACTGACAAGAGACTCATTAGGGGGCACTCACTAAAATGCAGCCTTGGTGGGGGGAGGGTTTATATGTGACTGCACCAGTCGCAACAGAATAGGGAGGGAGGGGTTATTTCATTAAAGTATTGGCACAGAAACGAATTGTTACTGTACCATGATAACCCTTTGGGGGCTGGTGTTATGGCGGCGGGTAGTGGTGGATTTCGGGGAAATTGGTGGGGTGGCCTACTACCGTCATACTACCTACCTCTCATGTTAGTGACAGCACCTACAATACCCACCCTCACATCCAAGGGCGAAGGATCGGTAACCCGGAAACTGAGGCCATGTGGATGATGCTGCAGTATGATAAACCAGAAAACATTGTCATAAGCGAACCACAAAATCACATCGTACGAGAGTTTGGGTGGTGTCTTTCAAGAATTGGGGTTGACAGTCGTGTATGTCTCTGTTGGAAACAGGGTATGACCAATGATGGATCCCAGCTGCTAGTCTCATCCCGAACTTTGGATGATCTTTTCAAGGGATCTGTTGGCGCAACCGTCAAATCCCTATGAGAATAATAATTTTGAGACAAAGATCTGTTTTAATCATGTTTCATCGCAAGCGACTGTGAGACAGTACCAAGGGAGCCTGCAATTGTCGATCAATGCCTCGGTTTGCGTGATAGATTCTTTGCAATTACTGCATGTATGAAACCCCTTGTCGGACCCATTTGATTTTTAAACGAATACAACTCTGTACATTGCGTTAACTGGACCAACTGACTGTTACTTGCAAGAATAACGGTTGGGTGACACTTAGAGGCCACATGATCTCATCGTTTTTGGTCAATAGGTCATCGCGGTCATCATAGTAAACATCTGCAAAAAAACCCTTTGTACAAACCATAGGTCCAAAACGCTTGTCCGATAAAGCTGGAATATGGCATACTGCTTTCCTCATGGGGAGTACAAGAACCCTATTGTTCCTGGTGCAGAGCAGGGGTCACTTTGGCCCAAGGTGGGGAAATTGAACACTGATATTCTGGCTAATATGGGCTTGTGGACACAATAACTTGACCCCACCTGGCTGTATCGACATTCAACTAGTTATGAGTTCCCTATGATGAGTTCATGATTCCACCATTCTTGTGGTCAGGTGAAAGGTCATCTGAGGTCACCAGAGGTCAACGTCTTGAAAAAAACTTTGTGGACACGATTGGTCCACAACGCTGGTTGATCAAGCTTGAAATTTTGCATACTGCCCTTCTACACTGGGGGGGGTACAAAAAAAAACTTTTGTTTTTGGTTTGTTAGAGCAGGAATCCATTGATGTGAAATTGGGAGATTATGAAAAAAAGATATTTTGGCTACTTTTAAATTAAATTCTCGGTTCGATCAAGCTGGAATTTGTCATACTACTTTTTCGTTTGTGGACTCAAAGAATCAACTATTTGGTTTTACGGTGGTGTAGAGCGGGAGTCAATTTTGGTGGAATTGAGAAATTGTGAAAAATTATAAGCCTTTTTCCTTCACCATTATTTTTCTATATTCAGCTTGTGGACACGATGATAACTCAACCCCACCTAGATGGATCATACTCATCTCCTGTTGCGTACATGATCCTATTGTTCCGTCCGGGGTCATGCAAAGTCATCTATTCTGAAAAGTCCCCAAGGTAAACTTGAAAATCTGAAAACCCGCAAGACTACAAGAACCCTGATGGTTTGTGTAGAGCGAGGGTCATTCTTGGTAACAACTGGGGAATTGTGAATACCCTATATGTGTGCTAATGTCCGCTTGTGAACCAAACATAACCCAACTCCACCTGGATGGATCAAGCTCATACTTGGTTGGGTGGTACGCAGGTATGGACATGATCCCTATTGTTTGGGCTTCAGGTCATCGATCACAGAGGGTCCAGTATGAAAACCTTGTAGACACCTTAAGTCCAGAATGCTTTGTCCGATTAAGAACCCCATTGTTCTTGGTGTAGAGCGAGGGTATTTTTGGTGAAGATTCATAAATTTTGAAAAAACTGATGTTTTGGCAAATCTTAGCTCGTGGATCCCATATTTGGCATGTGGGTTTCCCAGATGAGTACATTGATCCCTATTTTTTTTGGTCAGGTCAAAGGTCATCTGAGGTGGCAGAGGTCACAATCTGAAAACTTCGTGAACAGGATAGTCAGGACTGGTCCTATCGCGCTAGATCTTGGTGTTTATCATCCATTTCCCATTTGTTCGTGTATCTTGTCATAGATCATTAGAAATGAGTCAAGGAGTCACTGAGCCTCTTGGCTTCTGTTGCTCCTCGAACCGACATAATATAATTGTCGAAGAAATGTTCCGCCAATTCCAATTATAACTGGATAACGTTGCTCCCATTTATTTATCGCCTTCGACTGAGTAACTTTACTTTGAACCAAATATCATAACCAATACGTTTCCCCTCTCTATTCATTGAATTTAACCATTCGACAATCGTTCACAGTCACGCTGTCGGACTCTACTAAATTCATCTTCAAGGCCTTTGAATAGCCGAATTATCTGAAATAATCCAATCTGAAGAATGCTGCATATTATAGTTAGTAATAAATTGTAAATTGTAAAATTCGCTCTAATTATATTCACAAAAGTAATTAGATTACCAATTCTAATTTGGGAGTTATTCAATACAATTTGATTACCACTAGTGGATTCATAGCTCAAATGATATTTGGTAGGTCGCTTCAACAATCAAGAAGTCCGCGGTTCGAATCCCGGTGATGGAGTCATGAGCTTTCATCACTTTCAGATTTACGACCTCATAGATAAAGGACCCGAAGATATATGGACATGATACGAAGGCCAACTACCAACCATTATGATTTTTCCAATATGACTGAGGGCAAAGGCTAGTCAAACATAATCAATTCGGCTCATGATACGTTTCCTCCAGGGACGCGATATATTGATACTACCCTCGCGTACACTTGACAATCAGGAACTGCGATGAGGAGCAATATTACCCTGGAGAAATACCGTAGCCAAACATGATTTGAAGACATTCGAAACCTGATCATGCTCCAAAACATTCTGCGTTATATAGCAAATGGCCAATTAGTGACGCCGCGGTTTAAAAATAACTTTCATTGTCTACATTCACCCCCTTCCAAGTCTCGATAGTACTTGGCTTGCCCGTGCTGTTTGGAGGGAGACCCAAGCTACCGGCACTTTATCTGGTACAGCGTGGTACCGGTTAGGTTTCTTACCCCTGATTAATAGGTCTCGTACAATCCCACGTTTCCAAACAATTTTTGAAACCCCCCTTTAAAACTCGTGGTTAAGTAGCCGAATATTTAAGGGTTAACCACGAGACCCAGCATAATTGTTACATGAATATTCGACCATTGTCTGCAAGGAGTGAGCCAATTATTAGTGTAGGGCTGAGTGAAGGACTCTTGGAGGAAGGAAGTACATAGGATCGGTAGGCCTATCCAACATATTCCGAAGATGCCGACAACCGTCCCAACTATTATGATATCCCCCGATACGTCTTTGGGCGTCATCCAGGTTTGGTCTGCCCAAGTTAAGGTTGTTCGTCCGACGTGGCCGGGAAAGCGACGCTTGATATGAAGAGTTACAGGATGGCATACAGAAAAAGTATAACGGAATAAGAAGGACACAGCAGAGAGTGGTGTCCACGTATGTCCGCTCGTATTGGTCATGAGCACAGCCATTGGTCGACTTCTCCAGGATTGGGGTACATCATGACGAACCGTAGTAAGTGAAGCAGAGCCAAATAGCATGAGGATGACGGCAACTCGTAGTTTCGTCACTTGAGTTGGGATACCTCAAACGAAGAACCTCGAAAACGAAAACGGAAATACTTCAATACAACTCAGTACTATTGATAGCATAGATTACACCCCTCCTCGCTCAGCGTTCGCAATCAATTTCCGCATTCATACACGCAATTTATCGTGACACGTTGGCGTTCAGTTATGTTAACATTCTTTTTGTTTTAACTACAAAACTTGTCTCCCTTCCAGGCGGCTTCGAGTGCCAAAGAGTAGGCTTGGTGCTTGAAATAGATCTTTGACAGCACTGCCTTGCTGGGCCACATGGTCTTATGAGTTTTTTCCTTGACGACCAACGAAGTCAGAGGAATCTATGCAGTCATACAGTGTGTGTGGTGTGCGTATGTGACGCCAGCTGTAAACACGATAACTCAACCCCCACCTGTGTGTTGCCCATGATGATAACATGACCCCTATTGAAATGGGGGGCAGGTCAAGAGGCTTATCTGATGGTCACCAGAGGTCAAAAGTTTGGAAACATTGTAAAACCACGATAAGTCCAGAATGGTTGGTCCGATCAAGTGAAATTTGGTGTTATAGCTTTGGTATGGGGGGTACCAGGAAAGCCTGTTGTTTTTGTTTCAGGTCGAGGTGTGTTGAAGATGGTCAATTCAAAGAGGTGAAATATCGATATTTTTGCCAAATTTGGGCATTTCAACTCGATAACTCGACCCCTACATGCATGAATGAAGCCTATACTTGGAATGCGTGTTCCATGATGAGTACATGAACCCTATGGTTTGGGGGTCAGTGTCGAGATCATCTGAGGTCACGAGAGGACAGGTATGAAAGCCTTGTAAACACGATGATGAGTCGAGACGGTTGATTCGATCGTCGAGTGAAATTGATGTTGGATTTATAGCTTTTTGGGGGGGTACGGGAACCCTATCGTTTTGGTTCAGGTCGGGGGTTAAATTTGGGTTAAAAAATAGACCAATTTGTGAAAAGTCGATACGTCTTGGACAAATTTTGGTTTGTAACATGATAACTCGACTCCACCTGGATGAATGACGCTCATACTTGGCATGTGTGATTCCCATGATCAGTACATGAACCCTATTTTAATTTTGGGGTCAGGGCAGCAGGTATATGAGGTCACGAGGTCAAGTCCAAAACGTGTAAACACGGTCCAGAATGGTTGGTCCGATTGGTTTGACAATTTGGTGTTTTGTTGTTTTGGGTATAGGCACAGGAACCCTATGTTTTGGGTATAGGTTCGGGGCAATTTTTGTCAAAATAGACAAATTGTGAAAGTCGTATTGCAGCCAGTTTTGGCCTTGTTACAGTAACCACGATAACTCGACCCCACTGCATGGATATAAAGTGTGTAGCTTCTATCAAGATTACAGAGACCTATTCGTTGGTTGGGGAAATGGGAAATTTTGGTTCTGACGTTATGTGCCATAATGAGCTGGTACAATCTCCCATGTCCGTTGTGTCTGGCTATAGGTTGTCAGAAAGAGTCAGGAACACTAAGCCTGTTTTTGGCTCCTGGTTACGATTGTAGGGGAGCTTTGTCAAGTGAATGAAAATGCTGTTTTTTAGAAGACCGCCCTGCGAACACAAACAAAAGCACATGGTAAGAAATGCGCGAGTCATATACAAACAGAGGCAACATAATTTGATATTGAAAACTTTAATGGAAGATTGTGTTGGACTTACCGTATGCTATTCTGGGATGGCTTGAGAAGATCCTTACCGCTCAAACTCCGGGTGGTCCGGCTAGCGTCCGTCTTGTCTGAATTAAGGTCAAAGGTAAGTATCGGGCAGGTCAAATTTTTGATTTTTGAACGGTCACGGGGCTTCTCTCCCACATATAAATTATCATGAAAGTGGTAGTAATATTGTCCACTAATGGTGTACATAGTGCGTGTCAGGTTATTTGAGTAAATTTCTCGGCTATTTTGTTTGAACGTTCAAGCAGTTTTCGGCAGAATAGATCGGCTGATCATGCGAGTTAGTATTAATCATTGGATAAGTTAAAGGGGGTTGTTCAGTAATTTGAAGACAGAGGTCATCTATGGTTAATCGGCCATTTTGTCTTTGAATGGTCATCAGCTTCAACTTCGTACGATTAGTTTAAGATGATAACGAATCGAAAGTAGATCAGTATATTACTATTTGATCAATTTATATGTGGTGTGTTCTAAGGTCAAAATCATGTAGGGTCCAATACATCCATTCAATTTCCACAAGTGAAGCAACAATCACTGGAATAGATCGAGTTAATCATGGGAAAATGAGTCAGTTACTATCAATGACCAATGGACGAATATGGGTTGTGAGAAAATGGAGGCAGTTGTGTCGATGTCCAGAAGTTCGGTAGTTCATGCTTTTTAATACACTAATAAATTACTGCATTTTGCATGACTCAAGCAGAATGATTGATGGATGCTAAAATGTTCAAGAAACCTGATAGGTATTAATTGAACGAATGGAAGTAGCCTTCACAACCACATTCGAATATTCCAGGTGAGCTACTGTACCATTGTATTCATTGTATGAGCTTTTCAGCTAGCAAGATTATGGGCAAACGGTGAATGAAAGCTTAAAGTTGTTCATTTTTACCGAATATTAGGTTAAGTTAGCGGTTGTTCAAATGTGACATAAGCGAATCAGGAGAGTATGTAGGATTCCACGAATCTGAGTGAGAGCGTCTGTATGTGAACCTCCAGATTATTACCAAACCGTGATCACCTAATTTGAAACGAGGGGCTACTATGCATCAATGTTATGATGTACCAGTTTCATACAGTGTGTTTAGTTAGTATTTACCCCGTCACGGATTACAACTCCGATTCTCGTTCAGGATGGGTAGCCTCCAGCTCGTCAGCCAGGAACCGGGTCATGTATCGTCAGCATTTTTTCATCATATCTTGGCCTGCAGAAAGCCTGTCACCTGCCTGTAGGAAGGTTCATTAGCCATAAACTTAGAAAGGAGAAGCCCGCGTATCGACCCTTGAGGAAAATCAGAAACGATAAACCCATTAGAAAGTATTTTGTTCATGGGGCGTTCTGTGTTGCCTTTGACGTAGGTAATTCTAAACCAATCGAATAATCTCCGCAAACCACAAAGAGCGAAATTCTTCAGTCGAGTTCATGGCCAATGAGTCAGGTGTTTTTGTTTTTATTTCGTTGTTTTAATCCAAAAATACAGCCTAACCAGACACCATGGCGAGTATATGGTCATACCAGTGGTTTTAGAAAAGCTGAAGTTCTGGAGCTATCATGCGTGATCGTAGTTGTCTACGGAATAGGGTAATAGGAGTTTAATAAATCAATATGACGGGTATGTGTGAAGCCCACCATGTAGCTACATTGAGTAGTGGCCGTGGAGTCAGCAGAATAATGTTCAAGACTGCCGATCGGGCATCCAGTTATAATAAACCTGTGTTCAACTTCGGCAATCATGACCCTGGCATCTTTCCTATAGACTTGGGAACATACTCTAGGTCGGTATTAAGTTGCCGTGATTAGTGATTTATGCCTTTTGTTTTTTACATCAGTGTTTCTACCGTCCGATAAATTCGAACATGCTCTGCTCACGACAAAATACTACATCCGTGTGTCATCAAGGTTTAAGGTTCTTACGAAAGGGGTTATTGTTTATGATTTAGGCATGAAAAACTCGACAACAATCCTTTATCCCCGCACCCTGTAAGTGTTCGTGGCTATTATGGTTTTGGCCGTTGTCCCGCCGTCTCCGCGCCGCCGCCGCCGGAAACTTTAGGCGTTAGCGCTCTCATTCTTTAACACCAGTATCCGATCGACTCCAAAACTTGGTACCCATGTCCGTATGAGTGAAATCTCGGATAAGTTTCGAAAATGGTATATATCGTATATTTTGCTGCCCTCTATTTGCAGTTTTTCGCAAACTTGTCAAGTTCGTGCGATGTCCAACGAACGTGGTGTTTTGGTGTATTTTTGGGCCGAAAACTGCGAAATTTCAAAGTCATCCGAGTCACGTTTGCTTTCTTTCGCCAGATCCTAATTTCGCATAATGTAATTGATGTACAAAATGCATTGGATTTTCATGAAACTTGGTGAATAGGGACCAACGATCAGTACCGATTAATTTTCCTAATGTGGGGCCGAGTCCACTGGACATCTTGCATGAACTAATTTGCATAATGTTGGCCAATTAGCAATTAGGCAACTTTATAAACTTTGTTGATTCTCATCGAAACTTGGTGAGTAGGACCTTCTACAGTCCCGATAATTTATCAATTGCGTTGAAATCACGAAGGGCCATTATGTGTTTTAATTTACATATTCGTTCTGCATAATTAAAGAATAATAATGCAATTATTTCTCAACTTTAGGGATTTTGACGAACTTTGTGATCGGACCTACTCCAGTCCTGATAAATTTATTCAATAGATCAAGATACTGATGGTAAATTGTGGGACGAATTTGCTATTAGTTGTCCCCTGATCAGTCAAAAATGATGAGTTTAATACTTTTATTCGCAATAATCATTGGACATGTTCATTGGAATACCAATATGCTTCTGGAGTGGATGCATCACATGAGAGTTACCATTTTTATAAAGTCCGCCATGTCATTGAAGGTCCATTAAAAGGTCACTTAGGGGTCAAAAACTTGATTTTAGCACTTTTTCGGCAATAGCCACTGGGTGTGTCATCAGAATGCAAAATGCTCCCTAGGAGTGGATGTACACTGGAGATAACAATTCCCTATAAAAACTGTCATATCTTAATGTCATTCGGGTCACTTAGGTCAAAAACTGGTTTGGGGCTATAATCGGAGAATTGAATATCTGCGAATGCTTGATGGTTCACCATTATGTGGATATAATATGTTGACCTGCATGTGTGTGACCATCTGACCTAATTTGACCTCTTCGGTGGGGCTTCGTGTTCAGGTCGAAATCTTGACAAATGTGCTTATGTACGGAGTTACGGGCCACAAAAATAGAAAGCTGGTTATTTTTGGATCTGAGATAGAGCGTTTTTGTGTCTTGTGTGGAGAGAAACACTCCCGCTTCGGGGCTGCGGACACTTACTTTAGGAGTTACAAGGGGTCAAGTTCAATTTATACCTTTTTCGCAATAACATTGGACATCTCTTGGACTGCAACTTGCTTCTAAGGAGTGGATGCATCCATGGCGTGTATCATTTTCATAGAAACGCCATGTCATTTGAGGCATTAAAGGTCACTTAGGGGTCAAAAACTGATTTTAGTACTTTTTGCTTCGTTTTTTCGCAATAGCACTGGGTGTGTTCTCAGAATGCAAATGCTCCTGGGAGTGGTGTTCAACAATTGAGAGTACAATCTCAAAACCACTTGTTATCATTTAAGGTCATCGATGTCACTTAGTGGTCAAAACGGTTTTTTTTTTTTTTTTTTTTTTTGGCTATAATCGGAAAACTTGGAATATCTCGAAGGCTGGATGTTCAACCATTGTGATCTAATTGTTGACCTGCATGTGTGTGACCTCTGACCTGAATTGATCTCTGCGGCGGGTGGTCATGGGGGTGAAGGTTCCATCTTGAATAAATGTGCTTATTTAAGGATATTACAGGCAAAAAAAATAGAAACCTGGTTATTTTTTGATATGTTATTGAGCTTCTGTTGCTTTTGGAGATAAACAACTCCCTCTTCGATCGACACTTACCTTTGGTATTACAAGGGTCCAAGTTCAATTTTATACTTTTTTTCGCATAACATTGGACCACGTTCATCGTTCATTGGATGCAATATGCTTCTAGGAGTGGAATGCATCACATGGAAGTGTAACAATTTTCAATCCAGACTCGCCATGTCATGGAAGGTCATTAAGGTCCACTTCGGGGTCAAAAACTTTATGTTTTGTACTTTTTCGGCAATAGCACTGGTGTGGTCATCAAATGCAAAATGCTTCTAGAGTGGATGTATCACATGGAGAGTACCAATTTTCTTAAAACTGTCATAATCATCAAGGTCATTCGAGGTCACTAGGGGTCCAAAAACTGTTTTTTGGCTATAATCGGAGATTGAAAGATCTGCGAAGGCTGGATGGTTTTCCATTGTGATATAACTTGTGGACCTGCATTTGTGTGACCTCTGACCTGAATTTGACCTCTGTCGATTGGTCATGTGGTTTAAGTTCGATCTTGAATAAATGTGCTTATTTAATTTAAGGACGCACCTTGTCCGGGGCTGTCATACAATTAACAAGTATTATGGAATGACCCATTTACCCTGTAGCACGTGTTCGCTTCACAAGTCTATAAATTTCTCCTTTCTTTTCCACAATATTGTCCGGTTTTCATGTTCACCAAATTTTCTTGAATAGATATGCGGGGATATATACGTCTGGCGGTTTACCCCCCGACATTTTCTAGTTAGATTCGGGTTCATAGTCCGGTATCGAGGCACTGTCCTCACACCTACGCGACTCGACCCTCATGGTCGTTAATACCTGATGAAAAACCGTATTCGTTTCAATTAATACCGACTACCCCCCTCGCCCCTCGAGCGGGTCAACGCATCAGTGCATATTCCTGTTACTTCGCAGGTACTCACCTCTCACTCTAAACGCGGTAACGACGTGCAAAAACATTTTTTCTGACTGCACCGCGGAAAAACCTTGGGTTCGTAACGACCACGGACTATCCGGCTCCTCAGAAAAAAAGCGGAAAAACAACAAAGTAGCCCCAGTAATTTTGGTCCTCCCACTAGCCGATGTCCATTTTCGTAACAAGTATTCCATTGACTGGCCACTGATTAGTTTAAACTGGTTTCCAACTAGTTCCAGTTGACACCTGCTAAACTGGTTTCTCACTGACTGAAATTTTCTTCTGCGCACTGTATAACGAAATGTTACATACCTGTCCATGATATGACGAAAAGATGGTCAACGGACAACGCAAAGCGAATCATAGGCTGAAGTAAGTTCGGTCTCGGTCGACGCATACCTTTCTAGGACTGATACGAGACGAGCTACCAACACCAGGGGTAGGGCCACGATTGCCGTTAAGGCATTCGCGACGGCCATGCTGACGCAGCATGAATTCCCGAGCTGTGCGAAGCCTCGGCTGTGATACCTGAAGGCGAATTGACAAGCAAATTTTTCCAAAGTAAATGCCTACAACCAAAACGTATATAAGGTGAAAACGTAAATGAGCGGTGATACCCCGACCTGACCGCCTAGAGTCATCTCTGAGGGATAGACTTGACCGGATGACTCACCTATCCACCTTAGCGATTCTGTGGGTGACTCCATCGTATTCCTCAACGTTGTGCCTGAGTATGTAACCGCGGTAATTTCAGGCTCACCACCTCTGTTTTATGTTGTAGTGTATAAACTCCTGCTCGAGTACAGTTTACCAGCATGCGCCATGGCAAGTGTGACTGGAAAATGCAATGAAAAAATACTTCCCATAAAAGAGGGAGCCTCAGGGTGGGGGGGAAAAAAAAACAATGAGTCGGTGTTCCAATGAAATCGTGTAATCGCGCTGCTGTCTGGACTTTGTGTAATCTAGCGAGGTGCAGTGACCCCCAGCCTGCCTTATATATAGTACGGTACACGTAACGCATCCTAACACGTAAATTTCTTGGTTATGAATTCCGTGCTTCGTGGTTTTAGCCCTGACCAAAACATGCTAATCGGCCAACAACATTAGCATAAAAAGGAATCCACTGCCTGTGATTGTTATTATTATTATTACCGCATTACTTTCAAAATTATGTTCAAAATTTCATGCGCCTAAATAATAAGTGAATAGTCAGGCAGAAAATGTCAGAATTAATAGAACACTGCCATTATATAATAGGCGAGCAGTCAGATCAGACGACAAAACGTGACTTAATTGAGGCAAAGGCGTTAAAGCTATGGCGTGGTTCATTTGACACGAAATTCTATATAGCTTTCGAATATCTGGTGTTATTGATCGTAGTACTGCCGTAATTGTAGTGGGAAGAAAGAGGGAATTACCCCGTATATACTCTTCGTAGTACTTTATAAAAACGTCGCAGGAACCATTCTCTTCGGTAGTTTTATATATGCCCGTTAAGAGTGACCTTCAATGAAGACTGTTCCCTTCGTGATGTCCCATGTCAAAAAACACAACATTCCAGCACAAAAACCGTCACTTATTTCGGTTTTTAGCTGCGGGTAAGCAACTCTAGAAGCAAGGGCGGCGATTTGTGTTGGCGGTTGGGGGGGACGGACAAGATGAATACCATATACGCGGAGCGCCACCACGGTTGGCGCGTAGCGTACAAGAACCAAAATTTCCTTCGACAGACCCCTAGATTGCAGGAAACGGCACTTCCCATGCATTATGGGACAGTCAGCCGCATTCCTAACATTGATAACAAATGTTTTATTTCAGAAAGGTTCTCCAAAAAACTATCGCCTTAGGGATCAATTTAAAGGTTTTGCGTTGGGTGCTGTGGATTCTGAAATACGATGCAAGTAGGTTGCAGTCCATGAAAGGATCAATCGAACTGGGCAATGCACCATCACTACGTTCGCGCGAAGCGCGAAATTTGAAGGATCAAATTTGGACAACAATCGACATTGCACGGACCGATAGGGCAGGCCTGAGTTTTTACTCAAAGATTAAGATTAAAATTCGGGTTTTTATTTTTTTGCGGACCACGGCGCATAGGAGGGACCTTCTACTTGGAGCCAGACTCGTGGCCGAATGAGATACCACAGAAAGTAAAAACCGCCAAACTGCGGCGAAGCGCGCGCGAAATTTTACACTTTGGACATTCCATTCAAAAGACAGGCAATCTTTGCATATAAACTGTCTTCACCAAAAAATTTATCCTGTCTAGCACGAAAAACTGTGGCGTTTCCGGGCCCGAATCTTCGATGGATACTTTATGGGGTTTCCACCCGGCACCGTGTGCCTGCCCCCTTAGTATGTGCACGTGCAAGCAACAAACTTCAAAAACGAGTCGCACCCATAAATTGATGCAGAATAATGTATTCTAAATTGCAGATAGACCAGATTTTGCCAAAACAAATCACAGCGTCCGTAGGTGGTAGCTAGCCCCGTCGCCCCCAGCATTCTCCTCAAAGGACAACAAAGGTTACACTTCTGGGCGGTCTCATCAAAAACATAAGGCAAATTTGGACTTCACTTTGGACAGCCTTTTCTCACTTGAATTTTGAGTCTTTCTGACAACGCAATTTGGCCGTTCCCTGGCTGCATTTTTAATGCCGCACCGTGTGCCCCAATAGTGATAGTATGTGCACGGTGCACTCAACTTTCAACAAGTGGTCGCAACCATACATAAATGAAAAATGTCTGCAGAAGGCACATGTCATATGTCTGAACACTACAGACACATGAAATACCCGCGCGCAGCGCGCAAAAATTTCGAAAAGGGAGCAGCAGAAGTCACTCAACTTGATTCATTAGGTCATCATGATTTGTTTAAAACAGGTTGATGATGGATAGTCGGATTACAGTGCAGCGATTGCAGTCGGGCTTCAAATATTGGGGGGGGACAAAAAGCATTGCGTCCCCCCGATCCAAAATTAGGGGGGAAGCCATCCCCCCAGCCCCCCCCCCCACATGATCGCCGCCCTTGTCTATAAGTCACATGTATCTCCGTCCGTTCGTTCGTCCGTTACGTTCGTTCGTTCTTTTTTGTTTTTTGTTCGTCCCTTCTGTTGTCACGTTCATTCGAACTTGAACGGTAACATGTGATCAGGTTGAAACTGGTGGGTGGATGAAGCATGTCACTGGCTAGGCAGAGTTACAATTTTGTTGGCATAGTGTGAATGAAATTGGTAATTAAATCCAATTATTTACCCCAATAAGTCTTAATTCGTAACTTCTGCACCGTACATGCAATCAGGTTGAAACTCGGTGGGTTGGGATGAAGCATGCCACGGCTAGGCTGAGTGGCTGAAATCAGGCAATGGGGGGGGAGGGACAGGCAGTTCTTGGAAAATCCTGTTATTTCCTCGGTTTTTCTATGACTGCCAAATGGTTCAAGTGTGTTTTCACTGTTCCTACTCCAGGCCTAGGATTTGTGCTGAATACACAAAGTTTTGTTGGGGTTACATATAGCTAATATACAGGCTAGAATGAGTTAGTTTCTTCCATGACCTTGATTGCCCGTGTTGGAAACAACTCTAATGCTGGCATGGCAGCATGCTAAATAAACAAGTAATACCACTGCAACTCACTGTCAAAATTAATACCATCATGTGCGGGCTGTAAACATGACCGTAGTGGGTAGTCTCTATTGCATGACGACCAGGGTCATTGTGGAAAGGTTCAACCACACCGATTTTAGTCGACTAGCTGTTCATTAATTCGATAACCTTCGGCAGTAGTTGAGCCTGTCGCGAATTTTGGCGACTTTCGTGGGAAAGTATATGATCAATCAAATTATTCAATTCTCGTAGTCAGGCTAATTGCAATTTTGCTATCGAAGTAATGGCAACAGTTACGGCGGCTAAACGGAGGCGTTGCTTATTTCCTTAATTAGCTACCCCTGTTAGTGTTGCTAGACCCCTGGGGCAGGTGCGCAGATCAATAATCAATTGGCGATACACGAAAAAACTTGTGCAGCATTCGAGCATTCCTACAAGCATGTTTGGGTTATCCAGAAGATGGCTACAAGTTCCAGGTGGAGTTGCCCAGCCTTACATTCTGGAGTCGCCAACAATTACAAGACAACTGCCGGATAAATATGAAGAGAAAAATGATGGGTCATTCCCAAACCCGAGGAGTTCATAACACTTTCCGTCACGGAGTTACGGTACTTTGAAGTTTGTGCATGTGTATTGCGCAAGATTGAAAATCATCCCCAATGCATAAAAATGAATGTTCATCCTTGCACAACCCCGCCCGCAAAACAATCTTGTATTGTTATTGAAATTCACACATTATTTTCACACCCTCGAAAAGCATTTAACTAAGGGAGAGGATTGTTTGTATTCTGTTGGTATGTGTGAACGTTCCTTTGGTGAGATAAAGAACACAGGACTTTTACTTTACTAAATGTTGATTTATTCAGCAAAATGAAACAATGATACTGACATAACTTCCCGTTGTCCCTTGGAGCTGGTATATTATCTGGATGGGACATTTAGAGCGCGTATTGGGGTGCCTTTTCAAAGTTCCGTCAGAGAACATCCAAACTCAAAGTGAGGAGGCCCCTATTGTGTGTACATCGTGAAACCCATTCAGTTTGTTTCTCTCTATCCCCTTTTTACGTATCTCTTCCACTTAGACCCCCAAAAATATTTTTGTTGCGTCATATGAAGATGTATATCAAGTAACGGGTAAAGAGGGGGTCCAGGGGTCCGACCCCCTCCCCCCCCCCCCCTTTGGTCGGAGCTTTCGAAACAGGCCATGCATTCTACCAATAATGTGGATCCAGGCGGCTTCTTGGGGATCGGGACCCCCCGGAACCCCCCCTCCCCTTCCCATTTCCCCGCTATGGGTGAGTCATCTCTTCTGTGCTGAATGTACCCTCTCCATGACATACTCTTTACAAGTGTACATGACCCTAAAAAATTCGCAGCTTCGCGCGCCTATTGTTGCTCTCTGTGAGTATTCTTGTTATGTGGGTTCACTTGTACTATATGCAGGGGCGGCACCACAAAGAAGGAAGTGCAGCATTGCCCACTATGGAATTCGATCCCCCACATACATTGTGTAAATGACGTTTAAACATGTTTATTTTGTGGTGTGGGGTGAGGTGTTACACATCATTTTTGGTGGGGATAAGTGGCATTGTGATACGTTACTCTGTCGCATACTGGGACATTTCACGTTTGAGAGCAACTGTATCACCTACGCAGTCAGTGACCCCGAAAACATTTAACCGTATTTCGGAAGGCTAACTTGAACCAATTTTAGTGACTTGCCGTCGCACAAACTATTGATTCGCATTATCCGGACTAATGATTGAACCATCGTATGGTTAGTTGCGTCAGTTGCGTGTGTTAGGCCTAGAGATTCGAGGAGGAGCGTTGCAATAGCCTCTATTTTGATGGCCAGGACTGGCTTGTTGTTGTACGTATAGACCTATTGCGCACTGTACAATACACACCGCACGTAGTTACGGCGGGTATCATTTTGTTTACACGTAGAGGGTTAGTGTGAGCGCTGCGTTATGTAGACTGTATGATGCATCATTATTATGAATGATTGTCGATTGTGTATCACCATAGCTCTATCCAAAACAAAGGCTACTGGTTTTTCAAGTTCACTTTTTGTGGCTGTGCTTGCACATGGTTAACTTGGCTGCCCACCGCTACACAATCGATTCCAGATACTCATAAATTCTCCCTTCTCAAATTCTCGCAATTTTCTCTATGCAAAATAAGAGGGTTCGAATGGCGCATCGAACATGTCTCGAATTAACTTTCTTGCCAATCGGAATGCAGGAAACCAATAAGGTATTTATGAACCATCAATCAATAGTATACCTAGGAGGTTAGGCCATATTTATATCAAGTTAGAAAATGCTTGCGTCGACCATTGGCGTCACTCACTCTGCTCCTGTGATGTAATTTTGTTGTCGGTCAACAGAGAGGATTCTTTGTGATGCATCACCATCAATGATATTATATCATGTTTTTCCTTATTTTTTCAGACTTTCCATGGATCATATTTTTCGAACTTAAACTTACTGAAGTACGTCCTAAAAATTATTCAAATCAGCCATTGCCGTGCTAACTGGCTACGCGGATTTTCATCCCTATTGTTGCATTAGAGTGTGTCCACGCAGCAAGGCCTATGTGAGAGTGGTGAAGCGTGTAGGGCCTTTTTATACGGATTTCTTGTCTCATAGCTATTGCCGACTAAAAAACCTCAGATTATCGGGAGTCGATCACCATAAACGAGTAAAAAATATCTTTCGCATTTTTTTCAAAATACCCAAAATTTAGCAAGCATTGGTTATCGGAATCAATGCTTTCTTCCACAGCCTGCCCACAGTGTCTAAAATCGTTCCGTGGAATAATTACTGAGAAATGGGATGCCTGGAGCAGTCACTATCTTCACAGCCTCAGCCAACTGGGATAGTAAGTTATCGCGAGCCAATCACTGTGGTGAGTTGGGCAATTCGCTGCTAAAAATAACAACTGATCAGAAATTTGCGTTCTCCTCGAGTGAGCTGGTAGACAAATTATTTCAAATAATAATGCACTCCGTTTGATGAAAAAAACCTAAACAATGTTTACTTCCACTTCATTGTGTGCCTGCACGAACTGCTAATATCTATTTCATATGCACTAATCGATTCCCGATACGCTCCGACCCGAGTACTACTATATACGCACAATGGTCTGAATAAATCGTAATGAGTATTGCTGATTGATAGTGCTTCATAAAGTTTACATTAAGGGTATTTGTATTGGGGTATGACTCGACAACGTTGTTCAATACGGTGGATTCAGACGTACTTTAAGATAGTCAGTTCATCAACAAAACTAATTCACAGTAAAAGACGCGCTGTCGCAACGGCGGCATAGTTCCCCGCATCACGGTAGGCGTATTGCTGGCCTGTGGAAGTTACACTTCGGCAGTCTCGTTAACGCCATGCAACTGCCTATGCAAAGCTAATGATTAACTGGTGGCATAATGGAGTGCGACTGGACCACCACGAATTTTTTCACACAAAAACTGATTTTTTTTTTTTTTCAATTCAGTAGAGGGTTTTGCATCTGTTATTCAGCGAATATTGCCGCAGCATGTGTCCTAGGGCCCATAACTTACTATTTGCCAATAGGAAGGGTGAGGTCAAAAATGAGGGCGCACCCCTTGGGTTCCGACTCTCCCCCCCCCCCCCCCCCAAGACCAATTCTCGGTGCGCGCTTGTTCTAAAATTTTCAACCCGTTCGTAAAATTATATTTCACATTCATGCCGCATAAAATCCTAGCCTGAATGTAGGATCTCTCAGTGCGATATGACTATATAGATTGAATTGTTGCGTTGATACGCGGCGACTGAAGCTCAAATAGAGTTATGTGATGATGCTGAGAGACCTTAGAAATACAGCAGCCACTCATGTATATACGGATGTTGATCGCTTTATGGGGAAGATATTCTATAAAATATGCGTGGTGTGGCATGCCGCTTTGGTATATTGGATATCTTCCTCTGGGAATCCGGTGTTTCCACACAGGCGTCTGACGCCTGTGGCCGGGACGCTCGGTACCCCGCCGTAGAACGCTGGCTGAATGCTACCTGGGTCAGTTTTGTGTATTTCAGCAGTGCTGTCATGAGACATCGCCTCGATTCTCACATGCTACTCACGGTGTATAAGTGGGTACCTGCCGATAAGTACATAAACGTTTGCTGCATTACGTCAAAGAGGGGGGAATGGTCTTGATGCGAGCGAGTACCTGTTTCCGATGAACAGAGGAATAGGTGGCCAGTCGTGTTAGGAGGCCTGCCTCATTGAGAACCATTAACGCGAATCCTAAGGTTAATCTTTATCACTCGTTCACAGCGATATCAATATCGATATGCGTCCTTATATAACCCTACATATATACTATGCCTCTCACCGCCTACACCCACGTTTATGGCAGGCCATGGTGGGCAATGTAGGGTATTTATGCCTGCATATAAGCAATTTCTGTCTACATTAATTATAGCCAATCAGGGACAGGAATTATGTCTACATTCATTTGAATATATGCAGAATTAATTCGATATATGCCAGACATTTATTCGAATTATGTTCTACATAATTACTAGCCAATCAGGAGACGGAATTTATGTCTAAATTAATTAGAATTATATGCAGACATTAATTCGTATATATGTGGACAAAAATGTAGGTATTTAAGGCTGCATATAATCGAAATTGTTTATGTCTACGTGAGACAGGAATTCATGTACATTAATTCGAATATATAATGGAATTAATGTTTGCATATATGCGATTATTGTCTGAATATTCGGATTATGGTCTGCATATATTCGAATTAATGTATTCTTCTATTGGAAAATAATGTCTGCATATATTCCTGGCACTGATTGACTACGAATATGTAGACATTAAATTTGATTACATGCAGACATTATTATCCTATATTTGGCCGTACGGCCAACCATACACGTTTCAGTGAACACGGTTGCGAGATATCAACAATTGGAGGAGTTCACGCTAAGCCCCGCCACATAATCATTAAGTTAATTAGAATTGGCATCGAGAACAATGGAGACCATCTCCTGATTATGGGTATTATGCACAGCATGTATGAGAGAACACTAGAATAAGTATGGTTAGTATCGTAGTTGCGAGTTAAGCTTGATTAAAATTAAGTTACGGCTCCCCCTCATGAATATCGATGGATAGGGCGTATTATCACTCATACGTTAGTCTTGTGTTAAGACGTTGGTTGACAACCCTGCCCGACATGTGAAGCCTTTTCACATTTCTGAGGTGGTCCCGCAGTAACCTGCAGTGATTATATTCACAGAGCTGTGGTCGTCAATCGAAGTGCATATTTTTTTTTTGGCAGCAGATACGATAGTAACATTCACTCAACGAGTGAGGAATAAAATTAATAAGCGTCTTAACACAAGACTACTCATACGTATGCTATGCTTACCAACGATACCACCGAAATATCAACATTGTGAAGAAAAATGCTCTCAGCCATGCTAACTTCGGCACACCAAGAAAAAAAATAGGGGAACATCAAACTCATGGGTAATCTACCACCCAGGTATGAGCTTATTCGGACCCTGCATTCTCAACTTATCGTGTTTTCGAAATACTTGGATGAAGTTCGTAGGAGACCAATCGAGTTGTGTCTCATTCGTATGCGGGGTTAACGCTTCCTCAGTAGTATGAGTTTGAACGTTGGTTAAAACATGATGGAGTACGGTAAACCATACCGCCATTTGGCGACTGAGAAACCTTTTCCAACTGCTCAGTGAAAGCTAATAAATGTATTAACATTTAGTTTGCACGAGTAACCAGTTTCGATACAACGTCTACTGGAATGATTAACTTTCTAGATAAGGTTGCACGGCTCAAATATCAACGTCTAGATTACATAACTACAACACCCACTGAATTGTTCTCCACACACGTATGTTGTACGGAACACTCGCATATCGGCAGAAGACGTCAATTCAGTTTCTTTGAAAATAACTGAGACAGGTACGTCAAAAAAAACAAAAACATGTCGAGGAAGCCATGTGTCCAAGAATAGGTACCGTATAGTAGGTTAATTGCGTCACATTTGAGGGGAGGGCTCCACCCAAAGATACAAATTTTGTGAGGAATCTCAATAAATTGGTGATTTCTACTATGTAGTAATTAAAATAATTTGGAATAATTTCCTTAGGTAGCACCTCTATTTCGAGCTCCATTTTTGTAATAATCAAAATTTTGTACAGATTAGCATACTACACTGTACTCTCAGCTAACAAGGCCAATCACGCTTAAATCTTGCCAGGATATGTATTTCATGAAGCCCAGGGGACTGGTCAGAGCAAAATTCGAATACGTTATTATATGAACGAGAAAGATGCCGAAATCTATGAAAATTGACAAAGTCAATCAAGTTAATTTCCACATTCACAAATTAATTTACATGACATCTAATAGTCAGATCAGTAGCAATATATTGTAATTCTGTTCGAGCAGTCTCAGAGCTAACAGAGACCTATCATCGATGTTCACACATTTCATTTGGAATGAATGATTATTTCCACGAATTTCTCATTTAAAAAACTCCGGTCCTAACTATAAAAAAACAAAAGGGTTCAATGTTATTTCCATACTCATACTCATTCTCCGCACACACTGACACACATATTCAAGATTTTCAAATTGACACCGAAGTGAACAAACACAGAAGAACAAACTTGGTTTTTGCTGCACATACCGATTTACATCAAGAATATTTTGAGAACGAATCCACGCAATGATACGGCACACCACACTGATCAAGCCCAAATATAATAACGAGAGCAGGAAATTATAGTCGGTTCAAAGTCTCTAATCAGCGAAGGCTAGAACAAGTCGCAAGCTCAATTCGATTAGGCGGGAGGGGCGTGGGACGTGGTATGCCTGCGTGCCTTAGAGGCAGTATCGTATCGTGAATATCGATATTGTGGTGAATATCGGTCAATATAATGGTAACGATATCACCGTATCGATATCAAATCGTCTTACGCCCTGTAGGAGCAGCCGTCGTTTCACTCGCTGGTCTTTTTCCATACGACATACCTCCTCAGCCAAACAGAGGCTACAAAGGTGAACAACTTTCCAAATCGGTGGACCCATTAACCATGCCAGATTATCAACTGATATTAACAATCTCTCTAACGGACTGTCATCAAGGACAGGTGCATGCTGGTCGTGAAATACTACTCGTTTCAACAAAGCGTTAAAAAGTTTAACCGAGAAATGGTTTCAAGTGGTAAAGTTTTCAGTCGTGAATTCACATTGTGACTGATTAACAATATCACGTTCACACTATTAGGCACTCCTGTTCAACTCGGCTCGCGAGTCCTGGGATAATAAAAAGCTTACAAAGTAATCAATTGTTCTGTCACAAATGATGCTTCTGGGTTTTTTTGTTCTTTTAATTACTGCGACAACTTGAACTAAACGAGCATACGGTATCACCCAAAAGACCGCCGATAAAATGTGTACTGCACTCGGCCCGCCGTGCGCCATGCACGTCCCCAGTGCAATGGCTAGATTGCTGGAGCCTGGTGGCTAGTGGCCATAGACAACTTAACAGTGCTGAATGCACGCACTCGCACAGTGCAACACATCGCATATGTATAGCTTCGTGCACCGTCGCGGCCACACGTGAATACTCATAAAACTGACGACACCTTACGTCGCAGTAGGAGTTGCGAGGTGAAATCTTAGTCTCAAGTGCATGAACTGTGCATGAGCCTAGACCAATTAAAATACAAAAACTGTGGTCTGTGCTGCAGATCGCGGAATGCATTTTTATTAGTTATTATAAATTAGTATTTTGTGGAGACTTAGCACAGTATAGGCCTAAAAAGTTATCAGCGCTGCCAGTAGGCCTATTCGAGTTCGTATTCAAAAAGATTATTCAAACACTATTATATAACTGTCAAATTAGCTGACCGACACTGCTAGTCTGTACATGAAAAATCACACAATTTTTTCCCCTTATTCATGATGACTTCAGTTGAAGGAAATCTATGCACAGTCATGAAAGTGTGTGCGTGTGTGGTGTGTTTGTGTGAGTGTGCGTGTGTACGTTTGCGTGTGCGGTGAGTGGGGTTATGTGTGTGCGTGCACGCGTGCGTGTGCGTGTGTGTCGTGTGTGTGAATGTGTGACGCCTGGCTTGTTAACACGATAACTCGGAGGTTCTGTGTCGCTTTCTTTTTTTTTTTTTTTTTTTTGGCCCCCACCTGTCGCCATTCAAGTTCATACTTGGTAATGGGGTTCCCCATAATGAGTACATGACCTATTGTTTTGTGGTCAGTATCTGAGGTCAAAACACGTCAGACAGTCAAGTAGAACTAAGCCTCTTGGCTTTCTGGTTAGGTGATCGTTAGCTCGAGTCTGGACAAAGAGCCTAGACACGATGGATTTAAAATGTTATTTTTATAGATAAAAAACAACATTATGTGTCGATACACAAATTGAGCGGATGGCAGGGTGTCTGCCAATTCCACAACCCTTTGGAAGCCAGATGGGGCGACCAGAATAAAGTACTCTGCTCTATATTCCCTGGCTAGGAATGTGCTATCTGTGCCAGCTAGTGAGTGCGCATGGAAAGAGTGTTTAAGCCATGGGGTGGGGTGGGGTGTAATTCTGCACCAACACCGGGCAACGCTTCTCCACAGATGCTGGAAATACTTGAGTTTTCAAATGCAGTGCACATGTCTTTAGCTTCTCTAAGGCGTACCTGTGACTTTGTGAAGAGTCACAAGCTTGCCTTTTTTTTTTCGTAGGCTGCGAAATATGCCAAAGTGGTCAATTATCAACCATTATCACTCCTTTGGTTGTAAATTTGATGAGAAGTATAACCTTTATAGCAAATCTTACAAGCATTAACATTTTAACAACTGCATCATATATATTTTTTTTCATTCGGAGTACTGACTTCAAAAATAAAATTGTGGCATATCAACTTGTGCTTTTTCACTCTTCATTTTTGGCTGAACAAAGCTTCGTAAAATCATAAAACGCGCTGTAGCCATAGAGAAGACAAAGCAAAATATTTAGGTATTCAAACACTGGTATTTTAAAATTTCATCTGTAATATCATTCCCGGCTCGCCCTCGAGAAGGAGTGGCCTCGGCCTCCCTCTAGGGTGCGGCCTCGGCTCGAGGGGTGCGGCCTCGGCCTAGCGCGGATGCAGAGGCCTCGACTACAACATGCGTCGCCGACAACGCAACATATGGTAACCAGCGCCAACCATCTCCACTCATTATTGGTTTATCGTGTTAGCGAATGTTGAGACTGATCTTTGTTAACACCCGATAACCAGAAATATAGGATCATGCAATACACTATCATACTATAGCTTCAAGAATCAAATTGTTATAAAAAGATATCGAGAAGGCACTGGGAAATGAAATATGCATATTGGGAGGGACCGAAATTAACACGTTTCCTATTGGAATTTTAAGGTTTGGGCTTTGTCCAGGGGTCTGCTATATGTCGTCTGCCTGTCCACTGTTTGCCTGCCAGTCTATCTATCTATATATCATCTATCTATCATGCTCATCTATCTATCTATCTTCTACTATCTATCTATCTCATCTATCTATCCATCTTACTATCTATCTCTATCTATTATCTATCTATCTGTCTGTCTGTCGTCTGTCTGTCTGTCTGTCGTCCTGTTTCGGTCTGGTCTGCCTGCCTGCCTGTCGTTGTCTTTGTCGTGTCTGTCTGTCTGTCTGTCTGTCGTCTGCTGTCTGTCTGTCTGTCTGTCTGTCTGTCGTCTGTCCGTCCTCCGGTCCGTCCGTCCGTCCGTCAGGTCCGCAGTCCGTCTGGCTATGGTCTGTATTGTTTTTTTTTGCTTTTGAGTCTTCAAATGTTCGTTCCTTGACGTAGTTGGCCAAACTGTTTTATTTGCGCGATGGGACATCTTTGATGTCTCTGAGGTCTAGGTCAAAGATGATTAAAAAGGAGTGATCATCGTTATAATGGTAAACTAAAAGATACCTCTTCTCCTACATAGGGTTTGAATACTATCACCCTTGTCGTGCTCTCAATAAACCCTAACTTACCGCTAAGCTTCCTAACATATATGGACCAGGTGGCTACCCACGGGTGTTTCCGGATTTTAGGTACAATCTTTCAAAACTCTCCTCTCTTTACAGATTAATTGGATTTCCTCATACTCAGTCAGTGTTATTATTGAGTAATGGTAAGTTACCAGGTATTCAGGTTCTGGTTAAAAAAAAAAAGGTCATTAACAAGAGCACGATGACTATTAATGTAGAGAAAATGCAAAATTTTGCAGGATTGCTGCTTCCTGTACAGCTAGGATGATTACCAGTCGTACTCGGTCAGTGTTAACATGGACTCACAGGCAGACAGAGGTCCAGGGGATTTTAGGAGGCATTTATGCTTTACGACTGGAGATACCTGCAAAATCCCCCTTCCTACATATATATTAGGGTAGTGTTATCACTTTGAGCAATCACATGTAGAATTATCAATCATATTTTCCGCCCATGAAGTTAAAACTTCAAATGTTCATACCTTTAGGGCCAATAATGATTGAACTCATTAAAAAGAGTGTAGAATGCTATGCCTTATGTCTGGTAAATCGGTCTCCTTGAAATAGGTCGGTAACAATGTAAAATGCCCAATAAGGATGAATTTCTCGTTACAACAGTTAGAGACGTGCATTGCACAATATCATGGTCGAAAATAAAATAATAAACCCACCCTGCAAATATTTTTCCTTATGAAATTTACGTCCATTAATTTCACTTTTCACTGAAGAATACTTGTAGTCAGGATTGCTGCTAGTGGGTTGATAGGGCATGTTGATGATTACTTGGATGGAAGATCAAATAATTTCTGCGGAATGTCGAGTTGTTTTACACATTAAATAATTTGAGGTTACATTCAGGTTTCACAACACACCTTCTGTTCACCACCACCTTGTTTTTCGTTGCATGAAGACAGACACGGGCACATCCAAATGTGGGTGCAGAGGTCGGTAATACGAGGTGTCCGGCACCATATACATAAAGAACCTGGTTCTCGTTTCTCTAAATTTGAACCACTCAGTACCTGGTCTTATTGTGGCAGGGCTATCAATCTTCACATGCCTCTCCACCCATTGAACTCAACATCCATTCCGTTGAAGAAGGGTGAACATGATGTACAATCGCCAATGATCACTCCCAAACACGAACATTAGGCCTACTTATTAGCACCTCACCTCGTCACCCTGTTCGATGACCCCACTATTAAACTGTGTAAATATATAACATGTTTGCCAGGTACATGTCATGCTTACTTTGTTTATCCGTTAGTCATGAAAGAATGACACAGACGTGCGCCTCACTCTCACCCCCATCGTATATCTGCTTTTCCGGGTATTTTTTTTGTTTGTTTTTTTGTTCATGGCGCGGTTCATAAAACTGTGCGTGGTTGAAACTATTGTATCCGCCCACTATAGCTTCAACAGGCTTAATTATTCGTTTTTTTTTTTTTAAAAAAAAACGCTCTTCAACTTTTCCATCTGCCCCTTTCGACGTGTAGGCTGGATGCACTGCTCCCTCTGGAGGAGAAAATGCCTCCCCCCCCCCTCCCCCAGATAAAGTAATATGTAAAAAATATGACAAAGCTATAAAATAATCGAAGGCTCCGTTTCACCAGGTTTGACAGTACACATTCTGTTTACCATACCACCCACCTGTTTTTCATTGCATGAAGCTTGTTCAGAGAAACCTATTCTTTCTTTTCTGTTAAAATTAAAGTAGTTGTTCAACAAATTGCTCTCCTGTCCCTTCCAAACCACCTGACTGAACTAACGGCGATATATTTTGGCGCAGTGAATAGCTGCTTCTGCTTGCATCAGAGAATAATTAGCTTATTAAGATTGTTGCCAAATCTTTATTCTGAACGTCATCTTCGTGTCCTAAGTTCTTGTATTGGCCAGAATGCCCAAGAATTCTCTACACATTTTGTGTATTGTTTCTACCTCAAACCAGTATGTCGTCGAGGAGTTTTCCATCTCTAACCCGACTGCAACATTTGCCCTTTTTGCCCATGAGAAAAATATGCAGAATTGCATCCCTCTTAAGAGAAGAACATCAAGTTCTTGGAAGTATGTCATTATTTCATAATAAACCTACCTTTGGCAGTCTCCCTAAAGCTTCCACACAGATTTTAAAGAGAAAACGTTCAAGTTGGAAAAAGGAGCAGGGACCATGGAGCCAGTTTAAAGGGCGGACTGCGAAGCCTCATTTTGGAGCGGCTAAGGTATTCTTTTAGTTTAAGGTGGCCCATTTCTCAGCTTTTGATGACCTCAGAAAACGGTGCCTGTTTCTTGTGTGGAAAAGTCGTGTCCCATTGATTCCTTGAGCGGGTGATCTGTACTGCTTGCCAACAGATTTCCATTAACAATCATCTAGTATGTGACATTATAAAGAATGTTGGGGACAAATACCACCTGGCAATTTGTTTCACCAGGCTGCGGTAATATTGTAACCAATTTGGTAAATGTTCACCCAGACCCAAACTTTTTCCAGAAAGCAGGTAAACAAGGCACGTAAGGTTCTCTTAGCAGGCTAGTCTTCTAAATTTGCCAAAATGAAACAGATTATGAACGTATAAGAGGATGGCATAATGCATAGCTTTAACACATGGTGCATATGGTGGGTTCTGGAATTTGGGTGTCATGTCGGGGTCTGAGCGTCAGCAATCAATTCAGGGGCAATTCTTACTCAAAGAGTATTGCGGGGAGTCCAAATAGGAATATGCTTATTCGCAGATTAAGTGGGTGGATGATCATAAATTGTGGGATCGGCATCAGTGATCGATGGTGCTCTGATGGGTTCAGAATGTCATTTTGAGGGGTAGGTGTAAATTCTGAGCCACAAAAGGGTAATTTTATGTTGTCTCGATGAAATATTAAATTTGTGTGTTTGGAGCTACAGCACCATTAGTGCATAATTTATATAGAGGTTATGTGGGACGAAAGAAATGAACACAAATTACAAAAAAAAATATGGAAATTGAATAACCCCCCCATTCGTCTGTCCATGTACCCAAAGAGTAAGTTACTGTCGAGCATTCCTGCTGATTGTTCTACTAACCTCATATCCCCTATTTCCCCAACTTTTGCTGAGTCCATGCTCATGGAAAAGTTGTTTGCACGGGGAGATTATGATCAGCAGTAAGTTCTTTCTTTCCGAACCCCACCTCGTGAGAACCATTCAAAATCCTACTCTTAACTGAGTTTGAAGAATCGTAATCATCACCGGGTTGATCACGAGTTCACGAAGCTTGCGTACGCGGCGAACGTTGCACGGTGTGATCAGCTTCGTATCGGTCGGGCGGGCGAAACAGCTTCGTAGATTCCTTTCAACGAGGCGGTATCCAACATACCGTGAAGGCGCCCACTACCACCGCCATGGTAACGATACCGCGCCGGCGCGCCAGCTGCGCATGTCTTGCAGTGCCTTCGTTCTGGCCTGGTCAACGCTCTCCTCCTCTCGATGCTTAAACGCGATGGCGCAGGCATCACGGCGTAAAGGACGAGCAAGCAGAACAAAAGGAATGGTAGAATGCAGGTTATGAGCAGAAAAAACCCGTGTCTACCTTACTTCGTAATATCGGACAGAGGTGCCCAACCCGGTTTTCGAACTCGGGGCTGCGATAATACAAGGGCAGGCAAGCGCGAATGGTTATGTTAAACCGTCCCTATGAGAACGATGTGACGAAGACCCGACGTGTGGTCACTAGGCGGGGGATTACTCACGGCCAGAATAAAGGACAGACACCTGGAAATGAAGATGAGAGCATCGTGAGAATGTTTATCAGTGGATGGCTTGTGTATGCCATGCCGTCCGACTGTGGGATTAGGTGAGTACGTTTTATCGTAAAAAACTACCCATGTAGTTGGTACTACACACCCAATACCATTTGACTCCCAGATCAGGGTGGCCAGCAGGCGAGAGGCGAGATGTAAGATTGATAAGTCAGGCAACATTTCTCTCTGACACCTAGCGACACATGATGACCTGACAGACGAATATGCCGTTCAAGTAGGCGCCAGTAATGAAAGTGGGCGGGGAGAAGTGACTGGACTTCATGGTATGGCATAGACAAACAAGATTGACAACATTATAAAAGGTATGGTAATGGAAGAGTTAATTTCGCTCTCTGCCACCTCCCTGCGCTACACCCCCCCCTCAAGAAAGTTGCTGATGAGTCTTTGTAGATTGGCGCCACATTAAATATTATTTCCCCAACGTGGGTTACACGGGGTGTTTGTAGTTCGCCTGCATTCCACTGTTGCTGGTTAGCCATTAGCAATGTTTGCCATAGCAATGGTTGCCATAGTAAACTTATGCTGGGTGGGGGAACTTCCATTTGAGAGGTAATGAAGATGCTTCGACATGAGTTTGTCTCAGCATTGTCTTGTATCGGTGTTTGCGCGTGTGTGCTGGCGTGTTCGACAGTTTTCTTTAGTTCTCTGGGCAGATATCTTGAACTTGGATGATTGTTGAACTCGTTTTCAAGACTTCACAAGGATTTTAAATCGCCACAAAAAACAAAAATGCCAATTGTTAACTTTTGCCGATTCTGTATAATTTTTCAAGAGTTTTGGTGATTACAATAATCAATTTCTTTTACAGGTACAAATTAACGGAAAAAATAACGGTTCTTGAAATTAGGCGGAAAACTACCGGAATTTTTGCTTTGAGAGAGGAAATTTTTACAACGAAATCTCATATTGGGGGGGGGGGGGGGGGACCTATTCGGCCATTTTTT
This sequence comes from Sclerodactyla briareus, assembly GCA_026419785.1. Classification (NCBI taxonomy): domain Eukaryota; kingdom Metazoa; phylum Echinodermata; class Holothuroidea; order Dendrochirotida; family Sclerodactylidae; genus Sclerodactyla; species Sclerodactyla briareus. The sequence goes on from JAODTK010002466.1 coordinate 50,969, forward strand.
TTTTGCACTGTTCTCAAGAGATATGGAGGTTAAAATGCTAATATTGTAAATGTTGAGAGTCAGGGCTGTTTGCCCTATTCATGACTTCTGAAGAGCCTTTCTTCGCCGCGGTTACAATTGATACTTTTGTATGATTGTGTTAATCAAGGCTAACCTTACTGATATTGATAGGCGAAAAATTGAACCAATCGCTATAAAGTCCGTTCTGCGAAAATATGACGGTGTGGATTTTTAACAGTCTTTTCCCTTCATTTTATTTGTCGTTGACTTCAATATTACCACTGAGGTCAGCCCCACCCATTCACCCCTGCTGCAAGTCGGTTTGGGGATATGGAAGAGATATAGCAAGAAGGTTGGAGTAAATAATCTAAATGCACATACAGTTACTGCAAATTGCAAGAGATGATAGATGGAGGAGCCGCCAGAACAAATATAGGGACGGAAGAGTTGAACTCGTGACGCGAGAAGGTCAGAGGACTGATGACAAGGCGGGCTGCACCATGGCGGAAGCGCGAGAACCCCCGTCAGTATATCAGTCACGGTAGGGCTTACCATAAATAATTTTGTACTTACGGAAGCTCCTCTTGTACCAGAAGGCAAACACGACCAACAGGACCCAAATTGACGGCAGACATTAGAGAGGAAGTGTAGATAGCAAATACAAGAGAGTAGTGTGAGGCTTAAACTCAGATTAACCCCCGCTGGGAAAGACTGGGTAGAAGGGCCAATCGCGTCGTGAACCCACCGAAAAGGTTGTGAACCATTCATGGTCTAAATCTTAAACTCGGGTATATGCAAGAACAGATTCCAACACCAGTCAAGACGGAATTAGATTATATCATGGCTCTTGTTCCCTATTACTACGACGTTCGGAGCGTTAGTTACTAAAAAGAAATGAGTGTCTTTGTTGCGAAGGTATTTATACTTAGCTGTATCTATGCCCGCCTGTTGGAACCAACACGATTTTGCCCGAAAACAGATTCCTGTTTCTGTTTCCAGATCAAAGTACTAACATAACGAAACGCTGTTTGCAGCAAGCTGCTGAACGTACCAATCCCTACAGACCAGTCACTATCTCACTAATAGCACTTTCAATAACCCCCGCGCATTACATGGGGAAAACAAAAAAGGGACGAAGTTCTCGGGAGGATAGCGAATGACAAAACTCAACCCTTCTTTAACACTATCTATTAAGTTGAAAACCTTAAAAAAAAAGAATGAAACATCGGACCCAATCACTCCATCCATTTATTCTAAAACGCAACCACTTTGCTTGCTGAAGGCTAGGATTTTTCGAAACACGCAAACAAATTAAACACTCCGAACAATAATTTCCGCGTGATTTCCTCAGCCATTTTTATAGGATTTGATTGGCACGTGGGTTAAATATTTTATTTCGCCTATATGTTCGAGCTTCAATAGTACTGGTTCCACTGCCGAGAGCCAGTCAGCGATATTTTGTAGGCCAAAACGAGGTTATATTTTCTTTGAGGGATAAGAAAGCTGCACAAAAGATCGAGTGAGACGGAATACGAAAGAGTGGGTCAGGAAAACTCATAATCGCTCCTTCAGGCGGGGTGAGCATTGTCAGATTGTGATTATGTATGTATATATTAGTTATTCGCAGTCTGTCCACGGTGATTTAAAACGATACTCCTACCCACCGTGGAGGACCCTGATGGATCCTAATCACAATGACAATGTAAAATGGGGGCAACTCGGCATGTTCAAAAGTTTGAGGTCAAAGGTCATCTGGGTCAGTTCCGTCCATTTTGTGAGAATACGCGAAATGCTTCTCTACAGTTTGAGATTTGAATAGTATGGTCATGAAGAATAGTCCGTACAATATTCGGGGACCCCCTAAGTTGTGCAGTGTCAGGGCACCACTATTTGCGCGTCAAAGTCACTTTGGGAACAAGTGCAAGTGGAAAACGTCCTCCTTTCGTGGTAGCCGCGGACAGCAAAAATCTCGTGGCGAATACATTGCATGTCTTTCGACCATTTCACATTTATTGTTGTTCACATTCAACTGACCTCTACTGACATCTGTCATACCATGGAATGACTTGGAACATGTTTACCACCTTAGCTAATATTTGATATCAGTTCCCATCCTAAGCTGTGGCGAGTGAAACCAGTGGGAAACACAATTCCCAAGAAATGAATATTAAACATTGTGACACTCATAGGTGAAACCACTCCACCATTATCATTAAACATGTATTTAGGTGGGGTGGGGGAGGGCGCTAGCCCCCATTCTAGGTCCCCACTGAGGAATTGGACCGAGATGTAATGTAAGCAAATCCTGGGGAGGCAGGGTCTAAGTAAACTAGGGCGAGATGTGATGAAAGACAATCAACACCCCTCTGCGCAATAGGTTTTTTTTCACTTGTAAACTATGCTGCCGAAAGAACTGGACCGTCTGACAGATAAGGTAAACACTCCTCAGCAGAGGATGGAGTACTGTAAACAAAACTTGTCTGGCAGTCTGAGAGTTCAAAATAAAGTTGGTAATTGGGGTAATTAATTAATTGGATTTAATTAAAATCTTATAATACTATGCGAACATAATTGTAGCTAAGGATAGTGCCAGTAGCAAGCCTTCATCCAACCACCAAGTTTTCACCTGATTTGCAGTATGGTTAGAAGTAATGAGGAAACGTGACGAACAGAAGGGACGAAATAACGAACGAACGTACGCACGATGACGACGGAGAACATGATGACTTGTAGAGCTGCTCTCCCCGCAGCTAAAAATGTTAACTCGAGGGCCGATATGAACCAAACTCTTCTTCTCCTCTCAACGAATTCAAATCCTTAGGCATTATAATTTACTAATTGTACATATGGTGGATCATGAATGGGAGGTCATAAGTCACCTAAAATTCAATTGTAGTTCGAACAGTCCAACTTAACGCCTACACCGGGTTGAAAATAAAACATGGCCGCCGAACAAGTGACACTGTTGAATGGTATTTACAGAAATCGGAAGCCTGCCCATACATGCGTTGTGACTGTTTTGCAATTAACTTGAGACTGCTCATAATCGGCCTGGAATGAAGTTTGTCTGGAGTCAAGTGGATTTCCCAAAATGCAAAATTAGACACGGTCCGGAATCAACAACGCGCTTATGCGGCAATTGCGAGCCCTAAATAAAAAATGAAAGCGCATTTCGTATTCTTCGAACGCATGCACACGAAACGTCTTTCTCTTCTGCCGATCGACAAAATTACACTCAAACACTCACCGGATTTGCACACTGACAACGAATATACCATTCTTCATTCCCGCCTTCCTTATCATCTCCTATTTCTACTCAGGAGGAAGTACCGACATAGAAATTCGCAAGAATAGGATGATACTCTGCACATTACATTGAATTAATACTACTTCGTTTTCATTCATCTCGCTTTCCTGCTTTCCCAGGTTCTTGGTTTGGACTATTGGAAATATATAGTTAGGTTGAAAAGCTTTGGACTGGTGAGCGCCAGGTTGCGAGTTCGAATCCAAATCAACTTTCCCGTGTAAATACCCTTCGGCAAGGTACTAGATTGTCCTCCATTTCCTCCACCCCACACAGGCGGTATTGGGCGACCTGAGAGTAATCCTGAGTACAAACTACCTGGCGCCTATATGGCCGCAACTTATACTCTCCGAATTGTCGGGGAGCTACCGGCTTCTGTGATTGGGGGTAATAACTGGAAGCGCCTCTGAGAACGTCTGCGACGTTGGAAGCGCTATATACATATTAAGCAGCGATCTCTATGTGATTCACGTATAATTTGTTTCCATCTTATAAATTTCCCAGTTGAAGCCCGCCACTGACAGATGTTTTCTAGTTTGCTGATTGTATTGATTTTTCGGTCTTCTTTTGGCTACCGATTCTTCCATGACTGTCCGATCGTCCATCTGAATAGTAATGTAATTTGTTTAAAGATGGACTGTTAAATGGTCTGTTAGATGGACTGTTAATGGACTGTTAAATTTTACTGTACTAGTAACATGAAATGTTAATTTAACTTGTACTTGTACAACAGCCGTCCGAGATTTCTTAAGGAAAGCGCTTTAATAATATTTTGTATATTATTATTATTATATTATAATACATATGTCTTCTCGATGTTACCAGCTGTTCCTCCTTCAAGCAAACATATTGGTGGTGTTTTTGCAAAAACCGGAAAGTATTAGGATATTCTAAAACCGCCTCAAGGCCAACCCTCCCCCGAACAGAGCCAGACAAAGTCATGTTTTTCAACTAAATAGTCTTGGGTTAAGACGCAAGTCGCACTCGTTGCAGCGACCAACCGTTGTGCCCTCCATCTATGGTATATATATCAGTGGAGATTGGTGAATGCAATAGTTTGTTGCTTGGCTAACTGTTCAATATGACGTCAGTATCTTTCGCACTAAAGAAGCCACTCTCACCACGTTTCGAGAAAACTGTTTACTGTCCCCTTGGGTTTGCTAATTCGGCTTCTACGAGGATCCTCATTAAACTAACATACTAAGTTTTATTATTTCCTTCCAGATATGTTGTAATTCTGGAATGAAAACTATAATATTACAGATGGTAACGAAACTTCATTATTATCGGAGAAGTCTGCCATCCATTTCTTGCTATGTTTGAATACGTAGGCAACCATCAATAGTAACGGTGTGGGAAATAGACCTAGTGGGTTGTAAGAGACGATCGAGAATGAGAAGATTGTCCGAGCTGTTCTAGGCTTCGCAGCGAAAGTTTCTCAGCTCCGCCGAGGGTGAAGGTAGGGGAGATCAATTTTCTTCGCCGCCTAATTACTAATGAAACACGTTTCTCGTTGTTGATTTAAGTTTTAGGAGCAAGCGGGCCTAGAAAATTAGATAATTTTTCGAACTGACTTAACTCGTCTTTTTCTAACGTTGGCCGGTACTTTATCCTATTGATTGCTTGTTAATTACAGTTAATGCATAGCATTATGCCACCAATTCACGAGCAGTCTTACAGACTCCGTGGCGAACCCATATGCTAGGACTAACTGTTCAAGGGCTGTATAGGGGACCTAGATTATGTGAGAAGCTCGAAATTGAGTCACAGTCACGAGGTCTTGAACAAGACTTCACTAAAGCTGCGTATGGTGTCGAGATCTATGGCATGACTAAACCATCCCTACTTAAGAGCCACTCACAGAAGTTGCAGGAGAGAAACTTTAAAACGGTCTTTTGTTCGACATTCCGATTTCCTTCCAATTACTACAAAAACAACAACGTTGGCATTCTCAAAATTATGACTACATATTTTCCAAATTTGTTGTTTTATTTACGCTCTAATCACGATGAAAAGCTCCCTCAAATTTCAGAAAACATTCATCCTAGAACTGATCCTAGCAGAACCTCGGACTAGGAATAATAGTCTATTTTCTGTTAGTAACCGTCGTTCAAAATAAGCAATTGCTACTTTTAACTCTGCTGCTGTTGTCACAAACGTGGAAAGATATTCCCAATTACACCAAAAAAGAGCGCGACTCATTCACCGCTAGCACATCGACTTGCTACATTCAAGCTCTCTGATTGACCACCCAATACACTCCGTTTTGAAACAGTTTTGTTAACAACGTAATTTTTTTCAGTTTTTTTTTATATTTTTGTTCACGTTTGTCCATTGTATATGCACTTGGGTTGTGTGTTCTTGACAACAAGGATTTCCCTTGTTTTTCCTTACCTGTTCTTTTTTTTTTTCCTGTATCATTTTATTCGTACGGACGAAATAATAAAATAATTGGGATTGAATTGAATTCGCCCCCGTGTTTACGATACGGCAATGCATCCCCAAAAAAAAACGTTTTGTAAAACTTCATCTACAACAGAGTTGCTATAGAGTTGAAATGCACAACTTACATGATTGGATAATCGCCCTTCCAAAAGCCGTGCATCAAAGGCGCATGCTATGGGCTAGATTTTAAAGTTCAAAGAACACAAAAAAAAGTAAACATCATGAAAGTACAAGGTTCAAACGCAATTAACTGAAAGAAGTAAGAGTTCCGAGGTCGGTGTACATGCTATTATTACTAATGTGGCATCTCTTACAGTATAAAAAGAAATGTTCGCACGACTACTGCTTTGTTTCAATACGAGTAGATTTATAACGTTTAAACATTGATACATTGATATATTTATTTATTTATTATATAATAATTATATATATATATATATATATCTATATATATATATATATATATATATATATATATATATATATATATATATATGAATCATCGCTCACAGCGGACCCGTGCTTCCAACTCTGCAAATCAAAGGTGCATTATATGGGCTTCGATTTGAAAAAAGCACATAAGTACATGATAGTGCATATAGGGTCAAAACGAAGTAATGAGAAAAGAAGTATCCTATGTCATTGTACATACTATGTAATTATTTGTTGTGCTTTCCTAAGTGGAAAAAAATGTTCGCACGACTACTACTCTTGTTTCAATATAAGTAGAATTTTATGATTTATATGAATCTCCTTATATATGAACCCCATTTTCTTTAAAAAAAAAATAAAAAAAAAATAACGTGATGTATGTGCCTCAGAAAGTGGCGAGCAGAGCTTCATTGCGCTTGCTGAAGCATTAGTCAACCTTGCATTGGTATGCCTTGAATATACCTACTTCAAAACGTTTGTTAAATTTGGATTCTGTTGCGAATTCGGATTATTACGGGAACCCGTCGTCGGCTACAAGGGCATTCAGAATCACAATCTAATTGACGTCATTTATGCAGCCATCGCGATTTTTCTCCAGAACAACGTTTATGTGTCAGTTTTTTTCAGTAATGATTTTGTATCGGAGATTATTGAGCCGTAATATCGCGGAGATCGTTTTCATTGTATTGTAACAATAAAAATCAAACCTGAATCAAGTAGGCTACATTTCGCTCATTTTAGTTCTTAGGCCGAATTCTTTCAAACGTGACACAGAGACGTTTTTTGCCCTTTTTGAAACGTTTACGGTTGTTTCAACTAGAACCAAAACGCTTAACACTTAACATCCAATCGTCTATCCCTATAGGGATGAACGAGCAGGGCATAACTATTGTATTCAGCGGCGGACTGGTCCAAACGGGCATCTAGGCAATGCTGTGGGCCTGGGCCCTGGTGGGCCAGTGATCTAGGTATACCCCTGACATTAGTTTTCACAGAAATCCATCAAATAAGACATAAAAAGATGTAAAAAATATTACCATAAAATCAGAAACGAGCAGTGCGTCATAATGCCAATGCAGAACCACGTGAGCATACCAGCCAGCTATTTAGGAAGTTTAATTTATTGAAGTTAACTGATTTTATTATAAATTGACATGGTCGCTGGTTTCAGTTAAAAAGCTTGGAATACACTGCTACCTCATGTATTTAACGATTTTGTTCTTAGCAATACCCATTTACATTCATATAGAATCAGGCTTATTAATCAGGCACATCAACTCAACTTTTGCAGTAATTTTGAGCATTTAGCTGACGTAACCGTGAGACGAAATGTGGAATATATTACCAGATCCTCTGGAGGCTTCTCCTTCTCTTGCCGTCTTTGAGAGGAAAATTGAAAAGATTACATCAGCGCTTACTAGATTAAAATTATAATTGAGTTACCTCACATGACTATCAATTAAATAAATTTTTGTTATTTTCTTTTTTTCTTCTGTAAATACTCATGCTAGTTATTACGTAATTATTCCTTTATCTATGGGGAGTACACTACCTCGTTAAGCCTTAAGGGCCGGTCACACTATAACGATATCGTGTCGTGCAACGATCCGATATTATTGGTTCAGGCAGAAATACCGGCCTATTAATTATGACGCTGGAAAACCTGCCACATGAATGGAGACTTGATTCGCTATTTGCCAAACCATTCCAATGTGGAAAAGCCCTTCCCGGCGTTTTGATACTCACATATTTCCTATTTATCGTTTTGCTCAACGATTTATCGTACGACTCTTACCATTTTTCGATATGACGTCATTTAGGAATGAGGTTTTTTCGAACACTTTTCGATCTTGAGAAGGTATTGTGATAATGTACTAGTATTCATGACAATTGTTACCACACAGACCCTCTCCTTCCTGGTTCAGCCTGAAAATCTAAAAAGATCGTGTAGCAGAACGATAGAAAATCGTTATAGTTTGACCGGCCCTTTACTGGCTTTTTAGTGTACTTCCCCTCGCATTTGTTCATATATGCACAATTCTTGGTTTTCCTTGGTATTCATTTAGAGTAATTATTCAATCTATATAATATGTATATATTTTTATTTTTCGAAAAACAAATGAATAAATGAAAATGAATAATCAAATATGTACAGCAGTATATCCTTGGAAATGTTCATTGTATGAGTATCTGGAATCATGCCTATGCTTTGAATGATCGAGAAATATCAGACAAAATAGTGGCGGCCAAAGGCAGAAGGTTGTTGGATCTGGAAGTTGGATAAAGAACAATCGATCAAGATAGTTCTTAGTGACTGATCGATTGTTCTTTATCCATCTTTCCGTGAAAGGTGGTCTAGTCACTTTGAAGTACTTGTACCGTATTAATATGAGCTGAATTCGTTTTCACCAGTGGAATATTGAAAACGGCCGAGAAGGACCATCTTCTTGGGACATCAGTGTCAATGACTAATCGACTGATCGATCAACACAATTTTTTTACCCTGTCATTTGGACGAGTTTGACACCTGTTGTTTATTAAAAAAATATTGCAACAGCATGTATCAAGGGGCCCATGTATGAAATTTATTTGCCGATAGGGGGTGAGGCTGTGACTTCCCTTTGGCACGACCTCGGCCCCCCCCCCCCCTCCCTCCCCCTCAAGACAAATCTCTCGGTACGTCCACTGCTGGCAATATAAGGTGGTATAGAACCAGTAGTGCTTTCACGTGCACTCCCGCACAAATATGCTGCATGGCAATTGAAATTTTCTGATAACTAATAATATATGTTAGCTATGTTTTACCTCCCTTCTCATTTTCCCTCCTTAGAGTTTCCGAATCCATGCTAATTGAGAAGTTTTCTGTTCCTGAGAGATGTTGTTTAGCTTTAGGTTTCCTCACTTTTAGACATCCCCATTTCGTGAGGACCATTCTGAATCCTATTTTGAACTGACGGTTAAAGTATCCGTATATTAATCGGTTGACCATCGAGTTCACGAAGCTTGCGTACTCGGCGAAAGTTTGTACCGTAATCAGCTTCTTCTCGTTCGTCGAAGCGAACGCTTCGTCGATTTCCTTTCAACTAGGTTTCGGTATCCACAGACCGTGAAGGCGCCTACTACCACCGCCATGGTAACGATACCGCGCCGGCGCGCCAGCTCATCCCTAACGGTGCTGTCGATATGGTTGGTCAACTCCTTCCTCTTCTCTATGTGTCTGAAGGCTACGCGCAACATAACGGCGTAAAGAACAGCAAGCAGAATATGTAGAAGGGTAGGATGCCGGTTATGAAGAGAAAGACTGTGTCCACCTCGTTCTCGTATTTGTCAACTGTGGTGCACACCCATTGGTCGCCTCGGGGCTCGGATAATACAAGGGCAGGGCAGGCCACAAGAAAGGTTTATCAACCACATGATGGCAATGACTACGGTCACACGACGGGTAGTCACCAAGCGGGGTACCTTCAGCGGCCAGATCAGAGACAAGCACCTGCAAATGACAAGAATGAATATGAAAGAATTATCACTAAAAAGATTGTTATTCGCGGCCTTACCGTCCTTACGAGTTTAGTTGCGGTGGGTGTGACAAACAAACCATGAAATAGTCGAGCGATTACTTATCAGGATATTGCGAGTTTGACCCCTATTCAATCCGAATGTTTTGCTTCGCAGTGCTCGTAACAATCCATTTCTTCATATGTTACACTTACACTAATGTTTGGAAGTACAACATTGTGCATGCGGTGACCTCTGCCAAGTATGGGCGCTGCCCAATCGGGGAAGCGCGACCAGTTCAAGTGGCACTTGGAGGGAGTAGAAGCATTGAGCTCCACTAGCAGCGGCACCCTTGAGTGCAATTCTATGTGGAAAACATGACAGTACAAAGGCTCATCGGTAACTTCTTTTTCCCCATTTCCTTCCTTAAGAGTGATTTCATCGGTTGGATCCAAATAAATGAAAACGCGTTAGGATGTATACCGTAGAAGACACTACCTACATTTGGAGAAAAACGGTTAGCGTATCTCTTTATTAATCGAAGCCTATAAGAATTACCCGGTATCCGGCCCAGTAGCCACAGCGCAATTGTTAACTGTGTTGACAACAACGACTAAGGTCAACGACTAACGAGACACCAACTTTTATGTAGGTCTCTGCAACATACCTGGATACACAGTGCCAGTCAGCAACGTTATACAGTAGAGGCATTATTGATTATTTTATGCAAAGTGCTACAATTACAAGCAACATCAGCTAACAAACTTTACAAATGATATTGCCCAAACTAAGTTTCACATTCCTAAATTTGAAAGTTAGGGCAAAATATTTCTTACAATTACCACATTTCTGTGGCCGATTAAGAACGAGGAAACAGGTTGTTTAATATTCACGTCAAGAAAATATATTTCACTGTCTTGATGTCAATATGCCTATCACATTTTGTTCATTGTTAGGCTAACGTTTACCTGTAGCTCCAGACGACGTACAAAGGCTTTTTTTGTTTTCCTCTTCAAAATATTATTCGGTTTCGTTAACATTCCCATATTTTCAGTTAATTAGGTTAACTGCTTTCCACTCATTAGTTATCGAATAAAGTTTGTGCCGATTGGTTTATCTCACCGTAATTTCCGTATCCCACCGTATAGGACGTCATTTTGTGACGTTTTCTATGACGTAGCAGTCATCTTTAATTGTTAAACTTATGCTTTTTCAATATTAATAAAAACAAAGCAATATAATTTCCTATATGTATCGAACACGCATTTATTTGGTAATGCATTGCGCTAAAGCATCGGCTATATGGTTGACGGGTCCTGGTTGCAAACTCCGACGGATCCAGTGTAGCCTACGCTGTTAACATTTCCGTATTTCCGTTTATTAGGTTAGGAAATAACTGCTTTCCAATCATTAGTTATTAAATAAAGCTAGGAGTTATGGTGATGTGGCTTGGCACATACATGTAGGTACAAGGTATTGGGGTTAGATTATCTGATTAGATTCCCTTCCTAAAATAATGCTGTAGATGTGTAATACGTACGAAAGCCCAGACAATCAGGCTGGGTGCCGACTGGCTGGCTGGCTGGCTCCCAGTTCGTATTGAATCTCCTCAAATGTTTCACTCAATATGCTCAAGATTTTCAAGGTGAATCTCCAGCCTATCTTGACAATTTCGAAAGTCCATACGTTCTTCTCCGAGAAAAACTCTTCGCGCAATCAAGAATTAGTACTAAAACCTTCAGTGCAAATTCCTTCTATTGGTTGGGACCTTCGCTTCTGAACGCTCTTTCAAAGAGTGTTCCCAACTTCCCCAGTATCAGCTCTTTCATTTATTATTATTATTATTATTATATTAT
>JAODTK010002466.1:67500-173088 GCA_026419785.1 Sclerodactyla briareus
AGTTCATCTTGCGCGCTTCCAGCTCTTTGGAACCCCTACCCTATAGCAATAGCTCACCACACACGGCCAAGGTGGAATTATGGTCTGGTCATTTCACTAATATATGCAACTGGGTCCACAACTGGAACTAATTACTGTGCATTCATTTTGGGTTATGTTCTGAGGCGACGATCCAGGCCATCTCTTATTGTACCAGGAAGAAAACTACACTTATGATTACTAGTTACTGGCTTATGATTGACAGAGATGCTTATAGGGCAGACTTCTACGCAGATGCTCGCAATGACAGCAATCATAGCATGGCCATAGAATCATCAATCTTAGCATGACCATAGAATTTGGAATTCTGATTTACATGCGCTTTCCGGCCAAAGGCAACAAGGCCGAGTTCTCTCGGTATATTTGAAGAGAGGGCCCGGTTCTCTATAATAATCGGAAGCAATAAAACGAGCTGTAAGACCCTGAATGTCTTCTAAAGTTTGGAATGGCTTCCAAACAGCAGAAATCTCACACCGGTATAGTTGACGGAATCATGTAGTCATTCACGAATGATGGAGGCTCCATCGTGAAAAACATCTCCGGAGTGAAACAGAGGCTATTACCTATTATGTGTGGAAATGTGCTGATTGACTCAGGTATGTACGCAACAGTTGCATGGTTCCAAACAAATGGAGCAGAGCCGAAGAAACCACGGTTTCTCAGTAGTTCTGGTCGCAGGAACCCGCAGGTAGTTCTCATGGGAGGAACGGAGAGCACGTACAGGGGAGTGGACAGTAACGAGGTCAGTAATTGGTATGAAGGGGCACGACCATGTAAAGTCTTTTAAACAACCAGAGCGATTTTATAGCGAACACGATAGTAGATAGGAAGCCAATGTAGGTCCCGCAATACAGGGGTAATGAGCGTGTACTTTCCATGACCTGTAATAATTCAAGCAAGCAGTGTTCTTAAGTTACTCCATGTCGAGAAATGATAAGAATACGAGGATAAACCAGATTGATATCCGCAAAAATAACATATAAATATATAATATCGAAAGTTCAGGGGATCGTATATCATTGTGTCTGTGACACGCATACGGCACTTGGGTATCTCAATCCCTGCAATAGCCTTGGTGTGATTGTTCGCTGTTTTAGGTCTAAATCTTCACTCCCTACAGTCGGGGAATACCTGGCCTCGTATGTGCGTTACAGCGAATCGTGCATTATTGTCCTCCTCCACCGGTCCCAATTTGATAATGCGCCCCTGATCTGTTCGCCCACTGTTATGCACAATGGTATCCTAACAAGTCCAATCCCTAATAATAATATACGTGTTGGAATTTTGTGGAAAAGTGGCTGTATCGGTAAGCCGACTCAACAGTCTGGAGAATACCATCCACTGTGACAGGCAACAGGTAGTTTACTCATCCATTCTTGTCAGACTCCTCTGCCAGACCATATCACGAGGTTACCACGTGGTGATTGGATGACATTTGTCTGTAGGTATAACCTCTGCACTCTGCTTCGAAAGTGGTATCCGTTAAATCGTAAACAATGGGATTAGTACGAAAGTTCAGGAATGGGGAATATCGGATCATGTTGAAAAAAAAAATTGGCACGGTAATCAAAGAGATGGACATGCATGTGTCCGGTACAGTCTAGTAGTTTAATTTAGATTAAGTTTAGTGAAAAAAGACCAGGAAGGACAAAATCCTCATGAAAGAGCCCGAAGCCACAAACTCTGAAAGAGAAGAAAACCCCAGATGCCTAAAGAATTCGCCCACAATTCTTGAAAAATATATCAAGACTGTTCTTGAACGCGTTCACACTCTTGGACGAACAACATCTTCAAGGAGGCTATTCCACTTATTATTAACTCTCTGCGAGGAGAAATATTCACGAATGTCCAATCTATAGCGCTTGCCACGAATATATTGGCCATTTAACTTGAAGGAAGTGTTGCAATTGTGGGAACCAACATGCATACTTAGCATTTGTTGGCATTGAAAAACATTTGCAAATCGGAACCATTCGCAGATTATACCAAGATCAATTCAAACAGCTGCATCATCTTCGCTCGAAGCAACCTCCCGATTCAACTTGGTGTCATCCGCAAACTTTCAACTCTGGAATCCATCGAATCTTCAAATTGTCAATATACGCCAGAAAAAAAAGTAAGGCCCAAGAACGATCCTTGAGAAGGGCCAAGGAAGCGAACGCCCATTGATGACAGCTCGTTGTTCCCTATTAGGACGCCACTGACGAATCCACTTAAGGACATTCCTTACTGGACAAAAACGCTCATGGGGAACCTTGTCAAAATCTTCTTGGAAGTCTAGGAAAATTATATCAACAGCACTGTTTGTCAACTGTACTAGTAACATCTTCCATAAATTCTAAGAGAGTCAAACACGAAGTAATTTTCCTAACATTATGCCCCTCCAATCACCCGGAACAACACGTTCTTGCAAGGATTTATTGAAAATAATACCTAATGGAATAGACAACTGTTCGGCGAAAGATTTCAATAAGAAAATGGTAAACTTCGTCCGAACCGAGAGCTTCACCACTTTTGAGTTTCAGCAGTTTCTCCTTTATCACATAAGGCGAACAACTATATTACCAATACAAATTATGAGCACACCTACCACAGTTTCCTGAAATTAGGTTCTCCTGAGTGAATACCGACGAAAAATAGTTATTAAGAACGCTAGCCATCTCCTGACTGTCGCCGATTGTATAACTCGAATCGAAAACTAACGATGGATCAATCCTGTCTTTGATTTTCTGCTTCTCTCTAACATGGAGAAAAACGCACATGCATGGATATTACCCTTTATATTAGAGGCAAACTGCCTCTCAAAAATCGAGTTTGGTACCATGCAGTGAATTAACGTTGAACTAGATTTTGCTGAACTAAATCAGACAATGAACCAGTAGAACGATAAAGTCGCCAATGATGTATCTTACGTTTAATGGACAGAAAAAACTCTTTTGTTCCTTTTGTTCTTAGTGCGACGCTTTTTCCAAGGAGCGTACAATTTCATTATCTTGTTAACTTTATCAATTGAACCCTTCCATGAGTCAACAGCATTCGAACCTTCTGACAATTTAGGCAATCTACATTATTCAGAAACCCAACAATTGCATCGCATCCGAATCGACCCTCGAGCAACAAAGAACGAGCTCAACGCTCTGTGAAATATTGACAAAACAAGTCACATGGCAAGCTATATTATCGTGATCACTTGCAACCAAGCTTACCTAAATTCTCTACATTATCCACGGAACCTGGATCACTACTCGGGACTAAATCTAAAATATTATACTTTCTGCTAGGAAAAAGAACATGCTGCAAAAGGAAGCAATCTTGTGTGACATTAACAAAAGGCAGATCCATGACTACCACGTGCTACTATTATCAGACCAAGAATCATCTGGATAATTGAAATAACCCAAAATAATTGCACTCTTACCGGAACTTTGTATATCATGTCGAAAAGAGGTGAGTTATTGCTTTCAGAGCTGTTGGGAGTGCGATATACAACACCAACTGTTAAAGATCTGGGAATACCTAAAGCGTTGGATGGAATTTCACACCAAACAGTATTGACGTAGCTAACACCAATAACTGTCTTCTAATGCTATTCAAGTCAGATCTCACATACAATAAACCCAACCCACATTCCACAAAGGGTATCTGTCCTATCTATAAGCAACATGACCTGGAACGTGAACTTCGGCTGTAGAAATTCACTGTTCAGCCGAGACTGTAAGACTTGTAATTCTAACTACGTCAGGCTTACGTTCCTGGATTAAAATCTGGAACTCATCAAATTTTCCTGTACTCTGAACATTAGCGAAGAAGAAAGAAATAGACAACTTGCTAACTTGTCTATCGCTAGCAGTATCCTTACCCGGCCTAGTACCACTGCGTGGACTACTGTTTACAACCCTGTCAGTAGTGAAACCTGATACCCTAGCCCCCGAATTTAGTTTAATAACCCGTCCACACAGAAATTAACCAACTTGATTAACGTTGGAGCCCCTGTACCATCCAGATGAAGACCATCGTTAGCGGAAAGACCCTCTTCCCCAGAAGAAACACGAAACGGCACGAATGCATGCCCTCTCGAACCACCTGTTGAGGCCCCTATCTTCCTATCATTAACTCGACTGTCAAAACTGGGGAGAGCGAGCAACGCAAATCGCGACTTTAGACCTAGTAGACATCAGCTTCAACAACAACCCTTTAAATCCGGATTCAACAACAACTCTTTAAATCCGGATCTGGCAATCCATCGGAGGTTTATTAGTCCCTATCTCGACAACCACCACTTCTTTGTCCCCCCACAACCTTTTACCATCGCACAAATGGTGAACACTCTCTTTCTTATCTCAGAAGACAATCGAGTCCCCAACCAACAAAAACTTCCCGTTCATCTTACCTTCCCACCACCGTCCTCCTTTACTACCACCCACCTCTGCCTGTCCCTCTGGCATTAGCTGCCTCTTATCCCCTGCATTCTCACCCGCCTGCACACCATCCGACTGACCCCCTGCCGCCAGCACACGGAAACTATTCCTAGTAGCAAGTCCGGGAGGGATCGACAGCCACCTCCGTTGCCCCACCTACACCGACTCTCCACTCCGCCTTCATTCCCACATTTCCCAGTGCCCGTCTCCAATTCCGCTAACCTGACACACATCCTGCACTCATACACAAAACCATCCTTTTCAGTCTTCTAAAATCCTCACCCATTCGGAGTCCCACAGTTTCAGTTTCACAGCTACCAGAGAAAACCCACTTGCTCTCCATAGGATGCAAAAAGAACATGGAACGAGCGAAACAACAGAGAGAGAGAAAACACAGTGTTCACAAAGTTTCAATTCAACGAACTCGGGCGCAATTTGAAAAAACAAAAACAAAAACAAACAATATATAATTAAGCGAGGGGGAACTAAATACACAGTACACCCGAAAACAATTCGAAATACCAACTTCAGCACCAAGCACACTTACTCACTAACGAAAATGAGGAAAGTCAATAGTGTTGACAATGCTACTAAACGCTACCACGCGGCCCACGGAGTCGGAACGAGAAGGATACAAAAAATGTGACGGGAGGCCTACCCAGAAACAAAGGGACACTCAACACTTGCAACCAGACAGGCGTACACACCGCCAAGGCAGAACGTTGCACTATACACGCAGGTACACGCAGGTACGGAAGGCAGAAAAGCCTAGGCCTAGCCAGGAGGGGGGGGGGGGGGGTTGTAGCCTAGAACAAAATAGCCTCCAAAAGAAAAAAACTCATGCTAATGAAGACTCCTAATCGGCTAACGACTACCAAGACAACCCAGAGCAATACAAAGATTCTTACTGTGTTAAGCTGAAGGGTTGTTAATTGTGTAATAGTGTCAATTCGATTTAGCTTACTAATTATTTGAGTAATCAATAGATGAAAAATACGAAATAGAATGTCACAAAATTCAAGTTTTACATAACTCTTCAAGAAATATTCAGTGTGGTGGATATTAAAGGTTAAGCTCTATGTGAGATTTTATCAGGAAATAACTGAGTAGGTCAAGATTAGATCCATCATATTCACGCAACAAAACAAGGAACTATTGCATGTGAGTTACTCTGACCAGCTGCATGGTATTGCCAAAATAACGGATTGGCTGCATCGGAGCAGTTAGAATAGAGGTATTGCAATAGTGAATGGGGGGGTTATTGAATAATATTCTAATCACAAGCCCCATATAATTTTAGTAAAGAGAATTTTCTGGCAAAATCAGGAGACTTTGTAACACGGGGTTGACCATTAATAGCAGTAACGGATATTACTTATCCACTACAAAGGCCGAAAACAATTTAATCCTTGATGATAAAGAACGACTTACTTCCGAGTACATCTGAAATACAACTGAATGCAAATTATCACTTTTTGTATCTTACCGAACAGTTTATTGCTAAATTGACAAGCAAAACTGAACAAACAGTTACAAAATGTCAAGAATACTACTCCACGCCTTTATAGTCTTGACAGCAGCAGTTGCGTGAATGTTAATCCATTGACACACGTAATCTAAATCTCTTGGCGACTGTAACCCATTTTACGAAACGTCGAAAGCTGTGGAACTGTATCCAAGTAGCAAAGATAGCATATAGCACGTGTATCCTTATCCGCGAATATACTTTGAGACTACTTTCGTTAATAATTCAAAAACGTGATTGCGCGATTTGGAATTTCATAATATCTCCCCGCAAGAGCCTATGATAAAAAAATAAAATAAACCTTCAGACCCGCCAGTCACTTTGCTAGGGATTTCTTTATAATACTGTAGTATTACCCTTATTACTGAACAATATATTTGAAAAAATATCTTAAACACGTTCGGGGATTATGTTGTGTGACAACAATCCCCAATACGTTAACTGAAGTTGTCGTGTACTTTTCCAGCTGGCGATCCTTCTCTCGCTGCGAAAAGACCTTATTACATTTCAACTCACGTATCCAGCATTCAAAATATTCATGCATGTAGTCCCATATTTTAAATGTCAACCTGGAGTATTTTGGAACATTTTCTACTTTACAAGCCTTGATTCGACTGGGAGAATAATGTGAAAGATCAAAAGATTTTGGAGGCAGGAGAAACAAGCAATACCATTCGATTTTACAAAAGGTTGATTGTATAACTGCTTCACCAGTGATATACGATCGTTGATAGACGTTGTGTTTGGTGTTGCTATACCTATACGCTTGCAGGTGTGCTGTTAGAGCCTCCGTAGAATTTCTTTCCGAATTGGCTTGAGGGTATGCGCAATATTCTGACAGTTGTTTTGGAAAACTGTGAATTTATTATCTGGGAGTTTTAATGCGATGGTCTATTCGTACTGATGCTCAGAACATGATGTTAGTTGTATAATTTGTTAAGCGAACGCGTGTCTTGTCCGCAGTACTGACTCAACAATTTACTATATCCGTGTTGATATTCTACATATATCTTAGCGGAACCATACCCGTTTAGTGCTCGGATAGATAGGAATATTAATTGCGAATTGTTTGACACACCCTCTCATCAGTTTGTGGAACATATTGACAGCGTTTACAGGTCAGCTCACTTGGCACTGGGGATGACAACGGACGTCGTTACTTATGACAGTTCCATGGTAGGCCGCTTCGGAAAAATGCAGTTAGCACAGCAGTCTTGGCTGAGTCGTTATGAAAAAGGATAGATATTTATGGCTTGATCTACGTCTGTTGTGTATTCAAAATGCTTTCCGTGCCCCATAGTGTTCGACATGTCTGTTGATTGCAAGAAGTGATATAGCTAACAGCTATTTGAAGATTGATATATGTGAACAATTTTTGTTGGTTACTGGCGTGATTAACACTGACCTACGGCAACTTTGGTTGGATTTATCTTAACATCGTAAAATGGGAGAGTAAAGGATCAACGGAGGTGAATATGGTCCGAAATAGTTCTTGGAACGGCCTTTCCTGACGACTTGAACCCATAGTGAAACGTATCAGTCACGTAACACGGCATACACGTGAAGATACACTCAAGTCAGATGCTTTCGGACATTCCATGTATATCGTTCAAAGAAATCGACGTGTAAACGTGAACGGTTCGGATACTATATTCGTCAATTAAAAGGGCAGGGATCGGGACGCTAGTTACAGTCTTCTTCCTCGTCGTGGTATTCACCCTTGGTGTGCCTGGTAATCTTATGACACTCACGTCTATCTACAGAGGGCGCGCAAGTCCAGTACGTACGTGTTTCCTCTCGTTCATGGCCATTTCGGACCTAGCCAGCTGTTGTGCTGTTCCTATGACTATCCGCTACCTGTTACAGTTGGAGCGTAATGTACACGACGCAAGCCTCTGCAAGGTCATATATGTTGACCTTCACGGCGTTCATCACTTTTTCCTTGGTCAGTAGCGCCGCAGTGGCAGTCGATCGGTTACTCGCTGTGTGCCGTCATTCAACAAGCGACTATCGGTAAACGTGCTCTCATGGTATCGGTGTTGTGTGCGCCCGCACATCATTGCTTCGGTGCCAGTTTCTTGTATCCGACCTAGTCGTTACAAGGATCTCGGTTTTGTAAGAGGCAAAAGTTGTCCCATTTTCTCTGTGAAGATAAGAAAGAGAATTCAACATTGTTAATGTTAATGTCAGTGTTATTAACAATAGCGTGTTATGCTCTGTTCTTGGTCCCATCCGGCGCAGAGAGAAGAGTTGGCGCCTATTTGATTAGGGGGGTCGTAATCAGCAGACGGTGTGTTCGCCCGCTAGAGGCACAGCGAGGAGTGAACTAGCACATTCCCAGCGTCCATCATGTGCAGATTCGATGTCAGAAGCAAAAACAGGCGTAGCTTCAATGGGCCGTCAACACCCTCTAATGGCATTTTCGAAGGCGGTGAGTCATGTCGAAGAACCACAGACATAACAGCAAGCAAAAGATCCATTCGAGCGACCGACAAGTGTCCCAGAAAGGAAACTGTATTGAGGAGAATGCGTCCAATGGAGACGGAAGCGTTCCACAGAAAGGACGATCGGGAGATAATTATAGTGGATGGGAAGCGCCTCGAGACAGTCTCATTAGCGGTGGCGGTAGGAGACGTTCCAAATACATTTCGGGCGTTAACCAACCGGCAGAAACTGACAGGTCACGGTGTCCATAGAAGAAACATATAAAACAGGCTGACAACGATGTTGTTCGTAACTACTGCGTTAATTTCAACGATGGCGTTACTTCCACTTTTTTTTCGCCTTCCACGCAGGGCCGGTTCAGACGCGCGCTCTTTCTAAGGAAAGAACAAAACTTACCCGTTTGATATTTCTGTACAATATTATCCGGGTACTTCCCATTCTGAACTGCTGTATTTAAACCCTTTGTTTATGGTGTGAGCTGGAAGGTTTAGAGACCAGTGTAAAGACAACATTCAGACGACAGCTGGCTTTCCTTCAATAGGAGGTAATGTCTTCTCGATCACCGAGGTCCTATCACATTACTACAGACCACAACTTCGTTGCTCGAAACGTCTATGACATAAACATGTCCGTGAAGCTCGACAGTGGATGCCTTTTGGTATTCTCATATTTATTACTTATGGAAATTGGAACATACCCAATTCAGCCAGTTGAGGTGAAAATGAGACCCCGTAATTGCAAACACACAATCTGGTTGTGCTGTACGTGAGCGCCTATTCACGTTTGGCCCTAATTGACAACTACATTGTGAACCCGACGCGCCCTCTCCCTTGAAAGTGTCATATTGGAGGGCCAATCTCGTCTTAAAGCCGGTTTCCATGCACGCGGGCGGGGCGGCAAGCGGACAACGCGAGTGACCCGTTACCATGCAACGGGCCGGGCGACGGGCGTTTTCAGCGAAATCACGCACCTCTCATCTCACCTTTAGAGTGTGTAATTTGTGCTAGATAAGAACCGTGTGCCTACTATGATTATTGTTATTATTGTTATTATCCTTCTTATTATTATCATTATTTTTGTATTATTTATCAAACACCGGACGCATAGGCCTACTAGTGTTTTTACGCCTAAACACCGGTGTTTAGTTCCTTAGAACATTGTTCTCATGTCAACGATCTCGCGCCCAAATACAAATACTCATAAAATACAATTATAACTTCACAATTGCCAGGTTGTGGAGATTTAATTATCATAAACTTGACCACGGCTTCAATGGTTTAGGAAAATCCGAATATGTGTCAAATAGAGGTTGCCGGGGGGGCCGTTTAAATGTAGAGAATTTGTACAAGATTCTCATTACAGTGCCCTGAAACATTTCGAGTTGTGCTTGGAACGGATTTGAACATAACTTTGTTCTCCTACTCTGCACTATCGGGCTACCAGCCAGTAAGATTACAGGAAATCCCCGGAAATCGATTACGAAATACCACCGGGGCACGCGGGGGCGGGCGAAAGAATTGCTACATGAACCGATTCGAGAAAACGCCTGCCCGCCCGCCGCCCTCCCCCCTGCCCCCCCGCGTGCATGGAAACGGCTCCATTGAAAATAACGGTTGAGCGATTTTAGATGCCAGCCCGCCCGCCCCCGCGTGCATGGAAAACGCCCGCTTTATGTGATTTTAAATTATGAAGTTTCGCTTGGCTGCACCCTCAGCAGTTGAAGCATTATGGTCATTAGCTCTGTCTCTCTTTGCTCGGTGAAGTTGTATTTCAGACTCGATGGTATGTGCATGCAGTGCGTAACATGATTAGTGCAGCACCCACTTCATTTTGGGTTCACTGACAGTCCCAAACTTGAACCATGAAACACAACCTCTCCATTAATATGATAGCCACTATGTTGTGCATCACGGAACCGTTACGACGGGCGCGCCCGAAGTCCCACTTACTCCGATTCAACGACGAAATTGAATGTTCGCCTGAATGAATACACTGACCCCGTGAAGGGCGGAACAAATACACACACGTTGTTATGTTCAACATAGAGTATTATCTAACTTCATTATGTTCTATGTGTTCAAACCCCTACACGCGCGTGGGTTCCTCGGTTTATCCCCGCACGGGATCCGTGTATCTACTCAGTAGATGGTAGAATCGCGTGTGGATTGCGTTAGACTAGTCACCATACGGGGGTTTTCTTATCATTATGCTGCACGAGAAATTGCCATCTGAACCAGAAGGAGGTACTGTGTGGTAAAATGGGCCATGAAGACTAGTAAACCATCGCATTACTTCTCGAAATGGGAAGTGTTGATAGCAAATTACACTCGATGCCAGGGGGGGGGGGGGGGGGGGAGGCAAGTTGGGGGGGGGGGGGAGGACAGTTTGAGGCACAGCCGCGGACAGGCCTATTTGTGGTGACTTATGATTCCGACACCTCAGCCTAGCCTAATACTTGCCTCTAATGTCCATACATAATCGCAATGAGCCCCTGAGCAGCAGTTTTCTTCCTAGTGCGAAACGCCAGGTACGTTGCACTGCTGAATGGGGCTGGGATGCACCAAAGCTATAATTTTCTGGGGCCGGCGCGATGTCGTAGGTGAGGTCGCGCACAACCGGAGTTCCGATACTCGGACTCTTCTTTCGGGAAGCCGATTGATTCATCCTGCTTGGAGAAGAAGAAACCAGCAAGCCTCTTCGGGAACTCACCACACTATCTGGGTCCTAGCATAATCACCATCAAACCATAGAACACTTTGCTCTAATGTCGACCTAACCATAAGTGAACTTCATAGGGAAACGAGAAAAAAAATCGTTTGTGAATCGTTGACGCAGGTCAGAGTCTACTCAGCGAAATGTAGCAAATAGAGAATTGTGTATTAGTCCTTGCGGCAGGGTTTATTAAGCTCCAATGACAAAGGACGTGGTTTGTTTCAGCGAGCATTGAAGAAATCGGAATTTGGGGTTCATAGTCTGCACGGGACTTGCCTTTCGAAAACTGTAACCAACCAACTTTGCGTAGTGGGCTGAACGATATAACCAACTTGCTCAACTCAAAATTAGATACCGGATACCGGAACTTCTCGTTGGACGCCCGTAATGGCAGAATGGACAAGAGTGCAGCGCCTTTCCTTAAACAGAAAAGCTATCAGAGTGTAAATAATTCAATATGAGTTACAACTGTAGGGGGCCAATATTTGACTGTTTAAACAACTATGTAATTTACATTGAAATTGATATTTTTTCAGTGCAAGCAAGCTAATAACAGACCAACTAATGATTTTGATCATATATTTAGGTTTAATTAGTGTATTATCTGAGGAAAGGACAGAAATAACGGACTTTGCCTCTGGCTAAGCGGTATGATACATTTATCCACACGTGGGTCATTAATAATTGGTTCATTTCTTTAATTAGGTTAAGTGACGATAAGGGTTGTCTTTAAGATGTAGGTAATGATATGCAAAGAAAAGAAATAAAGCACGGATGGGAGAGATTAAATGAATACAGTCTTCTCAGAATGTATTGTTACTATTATGTTTTAAAGAATGATTTATTGAAAGCGAACCGAACTAATTTAAAATACGACAGATTCATTCCATTCATTTAAACTTTACTCTATTGTTAAGTAGCTGTTCAATCTATAAATTGAGCTAAAGAATGTTGTAATATATCTTAGGTGGAGCAATTTGCGATGAATCACCACTGATATTATCTAAATGAACCGATCTTGGAGGCAACAAATCTCGTTATATGATTCACATCAATCAGTGAGACAACGCATTATCTCTGAGAGGAACAAGTGACTCTTACGCGTTTTTCTTCTGTTTTGCCTAGCACATATAGCCACGACACATGGATTAGAAAACTCAGTATCAGTGGATGATAGCTTTTTTTCCAGGTTTTTCCTTTCATTTCAGTTTATACGGTAGTATCTAAAGTGTTATCGAGGTTCTATTGTAAACGTTTGTTGTTTCAGCTGTTTTGTGAATAAAACTCTAATGTATGCTTCACGCACACCACTGATCCAGTATTGCTATGTCATATAATTCGTTTTTTTCTCTCCTCACCTATAGTTATCAGAGGCAGAAGAAACCTATGCGACCACGGCATTTATGTATGCATGTATTATGCGGGCAGATCCTGTCCTGGAGGTGCGCTGCGGGCCCCATGTAGTCGACTTTCTTTAATGGGGTATTTGCCGGACAGAGCATCAACCTATTCAAGCCGGCAAGGGCGCATACCTGGATACTGACACATAAGTCAGCTGCGGAATCTATCTATCTATCTATCTATCTATCTATCTATCTATCTATCTTCTATGTTATCCATCCATCCATCCATCCATCCATCCATCCATCCACCCACCCACCAACCTCCTGCCTGCACCACCTTCATACCCATCCACCAACCACTAACTACCCACCATACATTCGTCCATTTATCTCACAGGTACAAGCGCAACTATGGTAGTCTGAAAGCCCAGAACTTCTTACTGATGCGTCATGAATATTTCAATACGACCTTTTTAAAATTGTCCCAGAAGTGGGTTAGGAGGTAACCAAACTCAACATGGGTCAAAGTTTCGCTCCCTCAGCACAATTGTGTCCAAGTAATCAAAACAAAAACGTTAAACTGTGCTGAAGCGTCTTCAATGAATCTTGTACCGGTTTCATGTAACAGTGTAATGTATGTACAAGACTGATTTCGCGAGAGAACTTTCCGACTCTATTAATGCCTTCACTGAACTACGAAACATCACCCACGCTATTGAACTACAGAAAATGCCCATAACAGTCTGAAAATCCCCTAATGGATTAAAGATCTCTGTGGGATTTGAATTAAATTGAACTAAGAAGACGAATATTTTATGTAGAAAAACAAATGAACTCCCAGATGTCCGGTTTAACATGGGTCCGTTGTCGGCTTGTCCTAGAAATTCAAATTACCCTACTGCGGTAAGTGACTAGATGCGTTCATTGGCGTACGTCAAATGGAGGATAAAGTGGTATTAAGTTCTAAGCTCGCTGCAAGTAATTTCTAATTTGTGGAGCCACATGAGAGAAACTGACATAAACCCAGTCAATGACGATGTTGCTGATAAAGGTGTGTAGTTGCATGGAACTGTACACATTTTTGATTCATGATAACATCAATAGCTGGCTTGAGGATCGTCGATTCACTCTTGATTGGGGGGTAATATATTTCCTTGGTGAGACAAAAAAAAACATGATTGTTTCAAGCCGAACGAGCGAATAAAAAGTGTTCAAGATAAACTGGAGAGAAAAAGAAATAGTTTTTTTGAGTCGTAAACCAAATTTTCACTTGATGGAGAGTGTTAGCAGGATGTAGACGTGTCGCAATTTCGATTCACTATTCCCAGTTCACTGAAACTCCGTACTTCAGGCAGTACTTAGTGCCTTTGCCTATATGATGTTTACGGTCCTTACATCCCTATACTGCGAAGCGTGCGATGCGCGTCTCGTCAGCATTGTTTTGGACCTAAGGTGCTTTAAAAATAAACTGTCGAGACCTTTCGACAGGAAACCATCCACATTCGGGGAGCCTGAAAACAAGTCTTAAGTTTCATTTCTCATTGCCTCGCCCTCCACATATCCTAGGGCCAATAAAACTAAACATTTGGCAGCTCAGTGCCCATAATCTGATCAACGATCCTGTTAACAAGGCCGAAGTGATGTAGGGTCTTGGGCTTAGCATGGATTTAAAAGACTGATTCTTCGTTACACATCAGAGGGCCGCGCTCGGTGTAACCGCCGCAAATCACACGGTCAGCTTAATGACTTTTCTCTTTAACAGAGAGACTACGCTAATTTATGGTTGCTGCTCGCAACTCAGCAAAACTCTTCAACTGGACACCAGAACTCAGGCGTTTTCCCCGGGTGAAAGCATAATTTGTCCCAATTCTTTTCAATGTCATTCGATCTGCCAATTTTAATCTCATTTAGAAACCACTCCTAAATCACAGTCAATGCAATGTTGGCTATTTAATCCAGGTGTGGAGGCATTCGATCGAGCAAAGACGTGCGTTTTCATGGCTTCTTGAAGGCTTGTTAATAATAACATATTCCGTATTGAACCAATAAAGATGGTGCCCTCTATGTCACCTAGATGACCTCCACTTCTGTCAGGATGGAATGGTAGTCCCCTGCACCAATTTCATTGAAATCCGACAGAATCTCATACCCCTTCACCAATGTTCCATTAAATCCGACATAAAATCCATCATTATTAATTTGATGACTTCGAATGCGACCACTTCGACCCATCCAGTCGGGATCAGATGTAGCCCATAATATCAGTATCGAAAATTAAAGGCGAATTAGATGCGCTATTCAATGCCACGATCGAGGTCTTCCTGAGACATGTACAACCAAGTCCCACGTCAGCAACGGATAGCAAGAGCGCTACTTTCACGAGTAAAAATTGCTTGCGCCCGCCGGGTGGAGGTGCCAGGTGTGCCGGGGAAAAACGGTTGGTTCAAAGCCCGATCGCCACATCCCAACAACAAGAATTTGTTTTTTGATATGATCTCCCGCCCCATCTCTAGAAAGAAACGCAGCTCCACCAGAGGACTCGAGACGGTGGGTGACGGCGTCTATTTTCGAATCTCAATCGATGAAACGTTGTTGACCTTTTGTGAACTGTGACTTTTATAGGATAAGCCTCCCTATATAGCTCTCCGAACGACCCCAGTGCGCGACATGGAATGATAACAATGATTCTTCAATAGCCCTTAGCCCCTCTCTTCTCTCATGGTGTATGATGAAAACACACTTGCAAGTGCTGTAAGGACTAACAAAATCAAAAAACAGATTTTCCATATGGTGATAACATTTGAAGCACTGGAAGTCAATCCGTGGGAGAGGAGGGGAGGGGGCACGTTCCCCCACATTTCCAGGGGTGGGGACACAATATCAAATGTCCCCCACCCCTCCACGGTTGGCGTGCGTATGAGTGAAATGAGGGTCGCATGACATTGCGGTTGGTGTTCTGATATCTCCATTTAGGCGCGAATTGAAGCATTTGGGCAATAGCAGATGATGGCAAAAGGTCCGAAAACGCCAAATTTTTATCGAATACCGAGTTTTAGAGCAGAAATTTTGGCCCCGCTCGCGAGCATTGCTTGGGTGTCCAGGTTTTTGGCTTCCACTTTTTATAAATTTTGCAGAAAGTTTCTGCCCCAATGGCCTATTCACGTTTGCGAACTTCTGAAATTAATTCTTCATTGATTTGTATTTAGAAATAAGCACAGGCCATCGCAGATCAACTACTTACAAGGCCCTGAATCACTTTAACAGTTCTACGTAGCTGAAAATTGACATAGGACTCCCCACATTAGCCAGCCAATTGACTCGGACTTACACGCTACATTGACTCCTTCGATGAGCTGCTTGGCCCAGGAGAAGTTCACATCCAATTCACTGTAACTTGATCGCTTAGAATTTCGCTATGGTGCCTTTTTTTGCGCGCGTTCGCGCGCGTGGTGTTTTTTCTTCGATTGCTATGCCCAATTATGGAGCATGAGTCTTGTCACCCGTTCCCTGAAGAAAATATGTATCCATATAAAAACGTTCAAAAAAAAACTAATTCAATAACTGACTCAATTTCAAACAACATTTGATTAGATTCATGGCATTATCTTCGAACGATTTACTCTTAGTTATAGCCTACTCCCAGAGATGTAGTCGAGACAGATAGGCCCGAGAACAGCCTCACATCTTGAGTCTACACTGTAGGTATAGCGGGTGCGGTCTCGAATAGTCGAGACACCGAGACCCAGTATTCGAGAATAATTCAAGACCGCGACCGGTCTCGAGACTACATCCTTGCCTACCCCCTACCCAGCGAACAGCTTTTATTCACGTTTTCTAAACTTGATAAATATAACATATACGGACATCTTCGAATTGAAGAAGAAATAGACGGAGACCCACTTAACCCCCTCCAATTGCAATGCGCCGTATCAATTAGGTGCGTCAGCCGTCATTCCAGCCGTCGGGGGGGACAACTGCCAGAGACATACAGAGTAGTGGATCTACATTCATCGTTATTGCTGCGTATGGAAACTGCTCAAAAGTTTGGCCAATCAAAGCCCCCGAATTATACAGATAGTTTCCTTTAATATTCCACCAAATTACGTAAAAAAACCGTCCGGGTTCGTGGCCTTGAAAACCAAGTTCATCGGCGCGGTTTCGAACGAGATGTTATTTTACGTAGCCTACCGGTTCCCGTCACTCGCGAACTATTCGAGAACTTATGATTTTCGGACGATATTTTTTAACGATTTACGTCGGAAGGAACGTGAACGTGGCAAAAAATCTGTGACCTGGGTCATCTAGTCTGGACTGACTGGAGGATCTCGACGGTCGCTGAAAAGTGCAGATTCGACCAGCTACAACGATGGGCACTACACTGCCATGTGCCTCAGCACTTTTGACAGAACAAAATTACAAGATTCAGAGCAACAAATTGCGATCGAAAAGGACGTGAAAATGCACAATTATTTTTACGACCGGGGGGGCGGGGCAGACTTGCCGTACACATTTTTCAGAGATGAGGAAATTCGGGGCAAAAAATCGACAAAAAACATGAAAAATTTGGGCAGGGAAGGCCAAATAAAAAAAAACAATTATTCTGATGACGGGCCAAATTTATGATAATAATACCCGAAAAACATGCAAAAATTTCGCGCGCGGAGTAATTCCCGTTGGTTGCTGAGGGTACCAGTGTCCGGACCCACCTCAAAAATTCGGGCGGCAAATTTGTCGGCCCATAAAAGGAAGGTACCGTTATGCCTATGTTGGCGGTCCGCTGTTGGGTAAGGAATTACCAAATCCAAAAGAAGAGCCTACTTACTTCCAGACTCAGTAAAATTACACCACCGCAGGACGAGCCAACTTATCAGTACATTCAAGAGATCCTGAGTAGCAAGTGCATTCCTCGAGCCGTGAAAATACGAATTATTTCTGGAACAAGAG
Source organism: Sclerodactyla briareus (assembly GCA_026419785.1). Classification (NCBI taxonomy): domain Eukaryota; kingdom Metazoa; phylum Echinodermata; class Holothuroidea; order Dendrochirotida; family Sclerodactylidae; genus Sclerodactyla; species Sclerodactyla briareus. The sequence continues at coordinate 84,927 of JAODTK010002466.1, forward strand.
TGAGTGTTTAGGAGTGTCATAATGCATCAGACTGCATCAAGGCCACATGAAATGCAAAACATTTATGGGAGGAGGAGAGAGGAAGAAAAAATCGGCGGTTCTCTGAAAAGTGAGATTTAGACTGACTTAAATCTTACTGCCATCGATTCGATTTGGCAGACGAAAGGTACAAGATTCAGAGCAGCAGTCGCATTATAAAAGTATTTCTGGAATGAATTTAAGGTTTTGGATCGATATAGCTTCATCGCCCTCCCCCACTCAAAATTGCGTTCTTACGCCAATAGGTCTTGCATCCCCCTCTCAAACAATCCTTCTGCTCCTCCATCAATCCGCTTGCCATATCGGCGGAAAGCGTCATATGTCGGAAGAAGTAACAGAACACGCTTTGCTCTAGTTGAAGTCCATTTGTTGACGGCGCGGTCGTCCATGATTGTATGAAAACTTCATAAAATGTGTGACGATGTGCTTGAACCCAACGATTTCTTGTCTAGTTGTGACATTACACAGCCTTGACATTTTCGCCCGAACAGGGTACACGTATATATTGCTATTCTGTAACTTTTAACACAAACCATGGAGTACTTCTATTCAGATAGGGTAAAATTTTTCCTGATTTGGGTCAAGGTTCCTGCCCAGTACAGCCAGACAGTACAATCAGGTGTGGCATAGGAATGGAGTCGTCAGTGCATAATCAAGTTTAAGATCTATTCGAGACCTCGGAGTCGGAGTTGCAAGTGACCATCAATAGGGCGAAAAAAATGGGAGAAATACGAGCAGGACTGAAATTGAGGCACAACTTTTCTGAGATTTGGGTAATTTTATCGGAATAGTTATGAAAAGCCCACCATTCAAATACCCTGAGCCTCTACTAAAATACCAGACCGCGCCACTGCCATAAGATCCGCAAATAGGTCAGAAAGACCCTATACTTATCCACCCCCCCCCCCCACCCCCGCGCCACCCACTGAAAAAGACTCTCAGCTCCGGCCGCTGGATCAACTTCGTGTACGAAAGTCCCGTTCGGGCAAATTCTGCAATATGAGTGACCATTTCATGCCAAATTCCCTCAATTATCTGTCAAAGGTACCCAAATGTGAACCTGCAGGGGTTCTTGTATTGATTGGTTTGTAGTCACTTGCTGACATTTCTTTCAAAACAGATATAAACAGGTCGTAGATGCGGGCGACTCTTCAAATTTGTGCTTTCACAAAATTGCCACAGTAAGATGTTTGCAATGGCACGGCAAGTGCCAGTTCAGGCGCTCTGGGTGGTTTTATAACCAGCCAAAATTTCCTTGATACGCTACGCGCAAACAATGGTGGACTCCGCTTAGATAGTGTAACGCAGTCCGCCTCGTCCCCTCCCTCCCCCCCCCTCCCGTTCCGGAATGGATTGACGCCCATGATTTGAAGCGCGCATCAGTCCTGGCTCAATCTACATGATTTTCTTTCGTCCACCTCGAAGACTGAGATGTAATACCACCCCAGTAACACGATCGCCCTCCACTGATCCTAGGGGCGATAAAACGAACATTCGAACAATCATTGCTCACACTTTGTTCAACAATGTCGGTTACACTTATGCGCTGACTCTCTATGCTCTCACACCACTGTCCAACAATACTGGTTCGGATACTGAGATTATAATGCCTTCGGCCACCTCGGGAAGGACTGAGATGTAAGACCAACACCAACTTGCTGTGTCCAGAGTTAACTGCTGGGCCGATGACAGAGCATTCGTATGGGTGGGGGGCACTCACCCCCCCCCCCCTCCCACTTCGGGGTCGGATCCGGGCAAATCAATTGATCCATTCGGGCACATAGAAACTGCCCGAACTGGGTAAATGTTGCCATCAATCTAATAACATTCATCCTTTAAGTTTTTACCCACAAATTGTTCAAAAACATGTTTTCAAGAACTCACTGAAGATAATGCCTTTAGCACTGTAGCTCTACACACCTCCAACCTGCATTTGCTAGCTCCAAGAGTGTGTTGTGCATTTTATTTCACTTTGATTGTCGTATTTTTCGCCGAGCTTCTACACCAACATTTCGAACTTATACATTTATAGACAGCTACCACACATGCAAGTGGTCGCTTTACTCTCCGAAGAGTCTTGCAGGGCAAGATTGGTACATGGTTCTTTTTATTTTTAGGTAGATAACCTGAGATGTATGGTACTACGTTAGGTCTTGGGAGAGTTAGCTCCACGTGGTCTGGTTGTATGTCAACTAACTGTCTGTTTTGAGAAGTTCTAGGGGATTTACGTACATTCTGTGTTGCTAATGGACACATTTTTGATCTTACACTGCAGACATTCCGATGAGTGATTTGAGCCACTGATACTGCCCTGGCAACATCTACTACAAGTTTCTTGGAAGCGAGTTCAAAACGCCATGCAGTGCTTTCATGACACTGAAGTCTACTTGGATTACATCATTCAGACTTTGAAATCGTTGAGTGTAACAAGGTGATCGTGCAGGTGGGAAGCAGTAAAGCTTCGACGGAGCAACAAAACGCCGAGAATCGTTAGAGCTCTTCTCGTTTTCGCGAATGATAAGTGCAAAGACCTCACCGATGCTAGAGCACTTTTGAACGCTGTCTGTGACTGGATTTCGTCTTTGGATTGCATGTCCTGAAGCTGATTTTATTTAAAACAACCAGCTTAGCAATGCTTGCAAGGTAAAAACATGGATGTCATCAGTGCGAGACTGAATTGGTGGACCTTACTGTGCATCGCCTCTCCTCAATTTCGTGATGAGCGAGCTTTTGAACTACAAATTTAGTGGGATCGAGCACAACTCCTGATTGATACGCTAAAGAAAGAAATTGAAGGATCACCACATCACTTTACAGATGCCCGCGTACCAGTCCCAAACCATCCATCGAATACAAGTCTCTCACGTATGTTGGCGAAGCTCACCAGACACAAATTTGATGTTGGATTGCTAACGGGTTCAGGGGCCATTCAAGCTTCATCTAGGAACCCTGGCTATATTGCTCGTCATGAACGCCGGCGATAGCTCTGCCATCCACTCTCTTCTCGACTTAGTGCTCAATGATAAGAGGCAGGGTGTACCCATCCATTCCCAAACCTGCTCCCGGGACCGCCATTTGACGGGGGACGGTCGCATCCGATAGGACTAACATGAATTCCAGGACCCGACCACTTTCCCGGACGAAGGACCGGAAGTTCACGTTACCGTACTACTCACACCACCGACGATACCTTATTTTCAAATATCCCGTAACAAATCACAGTAACCCCAGAAAATCCCTACATCACAGCAGAACCCATGAGTGACGATCAAGACCTCGCCCGTCGCAATTGCAAGCACAGCCACCCAGTGAAAATCGTCCGGTGCCTGCTGGAATTCGAATCCCGGGATAATTTTGGTTGTAAAGTGTCACTGATCCCACTCTAACCATTCTTCGCCCTAAAGAGCGCAGGTCTAGCCCCTGGAAACTCCACTACGCATTAACACGTCTATCCCAGCTGGATTAAGGTGATGGCTGAAATGAAAAGTCGTTTCGAAAGTAATGATCTAAATCTCTTGTGCGCACTGGCCTGAAATCATACTGAAGATCGCCATCAAACGAGAGCTTTGACGCGGTATCACAGTTTCATGATATCGACAAGGACTTCTACAAAACAAAAAAACATAACTCATCTATATAAGGGGAGGGGGGACCCTCATCCGACAACGGCAGAAAACGTCATTTTCGAGTTGCCCTATAACCGGACTAAAAGGACCTACTCCCGTCGTATACGAAGCAGCGACAACATTCGCAACTATACCCGCTTATGTCGTTGGTCGGCCGAATGATCTTTCGGTGGATTACGCCGAATCTTCGCTCCACCAGGGTCAGAGGCTCAACCGCATGCTAATAAACATCGAACGGGCGTATTCAAACAGATGCATCGCAACCAATATGACTCGGATTATTGATATCTCGAAAAAAAAAGGAAGGGGCCCGAATCCTATTTTTTTCTGAATTGTACCAGGGAGAAGGTCACTCACTATCATGTATTCCCACTTATTTGATTAATGTCACTTAGGATGCAGGTAGGACAAAATGCGGAGGCCATTTTCCGCAAAATTCGGGCAGTTCAGTACACCCACCCCACCCCAACATACCCTCCCGACTTGGAAACCCAATTAATTCCCCTCCCTCCCCCCCCCCGAGATAGTAACCCCGTACGCCTATGTTTCTAACCTACGACGTGTGCTAGTTGGTCTCTAATAACTTTGGTTTGCGTCGTATATTGACAATGGTAGTCATTTGGTTATCGCCCCCTTTCACCTTTGGTGACGCCATCAATGACGCAATCAACATATTGGAACCTCCACTAATTGTTATAGAGCTATGTCTTCCAATGTGCCGGAACGATAATTCTCCGGATGGGATTTTGGGGCAAGGATTGTTCTAAGCAATTAAGTTTTTTCCATCCCTAATTTATAACTAAAAATCCATGTTCCAATCCCCGTGTCGCGATTCCGAGGCCCCACATTTATGCCGTGAATTCGGCGATAATTCCCGTAAAGCAGATACAACTCAACAAAAAAGGATAGAAAACTATGTCAGGTCACTTTCAAATTAGCTGTCTGGATCGACGTGAAAGAGATGGCAATGTGTCGCCAGTAATCGCTCATTCAGCACATTATTGGCTCCAGTTCCTCGACGGTCTCTCTGTAATCAACTAGCTGACTACGCTCAGAATACATAGGACAGAAAAGCATTGACTAATCCGAGGCCTTATTGGCTTCAAGTTTTAGCGGTTTAATCATTGAACAATCCCGCACGGGCCCACATTTTTCCCTAAAAGCTATGTAGAAATTATTTCCAGATTATTCCCGGAACGGAAGTGTGTTTGCAGCGGCTATATTCAGGTTACTTCGACGAAACGCCAAGCTGAGGCGACCTGCACAGAAGAATGTGTTCTTCCGAAAGACGAGGATGCACCGCGCCCCTCAGACCCCTTTAACTAAGACCAGACCCCAGCAAAGGTTAAAGTTACCCCCAAGGACAGGTAAGACCAAGTGAAAAATACAAATAAACGGGGGTGGATGTTTGTGTACTATGTGCTCCATATAGATCAACGACCACCTGGAAATGCAGTTACAACCCCCAGAGTGCATGCATGTCAAATCAAACAAAACAGTATTGTAAGAATGGAGAGTGCCTGGGTGTTTTTAGGTGCTCTACTCGCATTGATTGCGCCCTCATCCCCCCCCCCCCCCCCCCGACGCTGCTGTACGTAGCAGTAACCTAATTAATGCATATATAGGACCCGTGACGTGAAGTCGGTCCAAACAAAGGTTCTTTCTTAGGCAAATTTCTTTCACCCGCCTCCTTCTTCAATAAATCACGACTCCCCTGGTGTACCTAATTACCCAACCGGTCGCTGTAATGAGCTTTTACCCGCTTCTCCAAATACAGCCGGTTGAAGTATTTCGTTTAAACTGGCGCCAAGATAACCCGATAAGGACGAGATTTTAGACTTCATATATACAATGAACAGATCAAATCCACCGGGTAATAATACATCATAGAATAACCGAAGAGAGTGTGTCTCGCATTGGGTTATCTCAGCCGAGACTTTCGAGACATCTGCGTACTGGTCGCACCCACCCTAATTGATGGGCTCTAGACAGAATTGGGCAAAATTCGTGCCAAAACGATACACAACTGCATTGAATAGTAAAGAGGTCAGAGGTCACCCCCTGTCGTTGAGAGTTGAAGGAGTTTATAGCAGATTTGAAAAGGATTTCACCACTGAGAATGATCTATTAATGAATGGGGTTTGAATTAAGTAAAATTAACGCAAACATGTCAACCATAAGATTTGCTTCACTGAAGATGAAGTTAGGGTCAATGTTCGGGTCAACAGAAAACCAACGAAGCTCAAAGCCCTGATTGTTTTATAGGATTCTCAAACTCCGTAAAACTGAACTGGCTGGGATCTTCACCAAACTTTTTAAATGTTCGTTAGATATGAGCCACATCCCTCGACTGTGGAAAACGTCACAAATATTCCTGTGCCCAAAAAGAGAACGCAACTGAACCCAATTGATTTTCGCACAAATCTCACTTACCTATAACGTCAGAAAATTTTTCGAAAGGCTCATATGGAACGCCCTTCTCAGAACCAACCGAACAGTTTTGGTTGATCCCATATGCAGTTTGCTTACAGTCAGGAGGGGTGGACAACGCAGTGTTGCCATAACTCATAACACAAGTTCTTCTCATCTGATAAAGACAGTATATGTGAGATCCTATATAGACTTTTTCTTATTGCATTCAATACATTTGTTCCACACCTACTTACCCGCATACTGATCACATACGGTTCCCTCCCCGAATTACCCAGGATTCATGACTTCCTTAACGTTCCGTTAAATCAAATATTTATTATCATCTCGGAGCAATGTCGGAAGCGACAGTTTGCGTGTGTATGACGACGTCTAAATGAATACGGTATGTGTCGGTGCCGTCGTTACATGGATTAGTTACAGCTTACAGTGTATCAATTAGTTTCGATACCCGTGGGGAGTTTCAGCAGGGACGTTCAGAGCGGCACGTCTATTTCGAGAATTTATTGCCTCGTTAGTCACCGTTTTGTGTATAATTAACTGCTGAATATAATTATCATAATAAATATTATAATCAGCTCAGGTTACATGCAGGGTTGGTATACTAACCGGTTGAGGCAATGGCAGGCGAATGTATGGAACTATTTGAGGAGAGACAAACTGTGCGGAGCTACACTAAAGGAACAAGCAATTGCATCTGTATGATTGGGTAACATAGTAGCAGCAATTCTGTTTGTGTGGTTAAGCTGCAGAGACGATTTGTAGGGTAGAGCAACCGGAACATATGCCGTAGAAACCGAGAGGAGGAGGCAAATATTCAAGTCACGTGACTTCAAGAACCAGTAAAACGTTCAAGTTATCAGGAATTAGTGATAATGAGGTAATGACTCATTGGAGTAGCTCACACAAACGTTTTTCTGCGTATTTTCAGGCGCCACACGACACACAACCTATCGTTATTTCGCCAAGGGTACTTCCAATTGGTAGTTATGCGGCTGACCGCTTCAATCCCTATCACGGCTCTTGATGCACCCGGGACCATTGGTCATTTGAGCGGTGATAGAAGTGAGGGTTGTATTCTTCTGGAATGGGCGGCGCTTATGATTGGTTAAGTGAGTGAGTAACACAAGGTGTGAAATCCGTCGAAGGCGGGAAAAAATCATCACGGCAAAATGTTACCTAGTAATCAGTTCGTGTTTGATACTTTATTTTTTTTCATCCCAACGCCATCGGAGCTGCCGAACACCCCGTGAAACAGGCATTGCAGGAGGTTGTGTGAGGTTAGGATGCAAGCCCCGAGGATTGCGTACTGAAACTCCTATGCAGAGCAGAAGTCGGTTTTGTGAATCATGGAAACCCATTGTTGCTATGCCCAACAGCGCCCCTACTTACAGTAGGTTATGTGACATTGATTGGGGCAAAATGATCGCATTTTTCAGAAATTGGAGATGTTTCCGTGTTGATGAAGCTCCTCTACAGTAGAGCTTCATATTAAATTACGGTTGCTATAGTTCGCTTCGTGTGTTATACTTCACGTCTAGATGTGTTTTGCCAGAGGCATTCGATTGTATTTCCGAATTATATATGTTGTTTCTGACTTACGTAATGGATCGGCTGGCTTGGTCGCGCCGTATTCGGAACAGGGTAACACTTACTGAAGATGTCAAAACCTTGCATTATGCCATACTATCTATTGGGACAACAAGTGATGCGGCGGGGGCATATTGGTAAATAAATTAAACAAACAGAGAGTGAACAAACTGAATGTGCTCACCGATGTTACACACAATTGGAGTCTCCTCACTTTTGAGTGTGTTGTCTCTGAAGGGAAATTTGAAGGGGCACACAATACGCAGTCTAATGTAACATCTCGAAGTCATATAATAGCTCCGTGGTAAGAAGGGGTTTTAGGACTAATCCCACTTTTATTTTTTTCCTTTCTTTTTTTCTTTCGCCCACCTAGGACATCTGCACTCATCATAATCGTTAGTATTTCAATTTCTCGAAGAGTTCTGTTTGCAATTCTCAAGCTAGACAGCGGAAAGAGGAACGATTGTAACAGTGGATATTGTCCGGCGTGTCCGGGTCGTCCAAGTGAAATTGGCGAACAAAAAAGTATGAGGGAAGCGGAATAACGACCCCCGGTATGACCCTCCTTATAACGAATCAACATCATAGCTGTTAATATTTTGTAAAATGTGGAATGACGAAGTAATACATTCCGAACAAATTTATATGAGGAGGAAGAGGGGGGTGGTGGGGGTGGGGGAAGTATAAGTCTCTCAAATTATCACCCTAAGCCCATATCCAGGGTAGCAGCGCGTAGTAGTGGTTCGTTCGAAGGCAACGATATATTCGATATTTTTTCACATACACCATTTCATCCTATCACCTGAGGAGAAAATATATAACACCGATTGGACCCTAACTTGTGATGTTCCATCGATGATACTACCCCGGTATATTGTGCACGAAAAAAACCTCGTTATGAGGATTACCAATTATCATTGGTAGTTACACCCTTGCCTTACCCAATAGTACGACGTGTCCACGGTATATAATATCATCAATGTCATTGAACTACAAGGAATGGTAGCGTTTTGGATTATAACGTTGATCGTTGTTACAGGTAGCCTAGGCCACGGTGTGTCAGAATATAATTAATACCTATACTATGGCGCGAGGACAGGGAATATATATCAGGAAGAATATGATTATCTATTGCTAAAGTATATGCCAAATCAAGAAATTTCTCTGATTGTGGAAATATGTATTCACAATGGAAAATATGTTCCCCTCTAAAAAAATATTCGGAAGCACACAAAGTTTCGATGGAAAAATTGTTGTAAAAGAATTAAGTTTCCCGATGAAAAAAATATATTTAGATATATTTCATTTTGAAACAAATAATTGGTTTGCAACAAAATATACGTTAGCAACGTAAATTTGTTTGCTAAAAATATAGGTATCCCCCCAAAAAAATTATTGTTGGCAGAGTTATTTGTTTCCAGGTGATTATATATGTGCGAGGAAAATAATTTATTGTCCTCAAATGTGTTCGTAACCAAAAATATATTTACCACTGCAGATATGTCCATGACAAAGAAAACTTTTCAAAACTTGAAGATTGTAGATCCTAGAAAAAAAAATGGTTTAAAAACCAAAAAAAATATATTTGGCTACAATATTTTTGTTGCAACAGAAACAAAAAATTACATTTGCTGGTCAAAAATAGGTTGCAACGAAAAAAAATAATATTATCAACGAAGCCTCATGGACAGCCGTTGCTTTAATCGTCAGAGTTTCGTGAGCCGTGAAAATGCACGTGAATTATGCTTGCCTACTGTTCTGAGGGTACCTGAGTGGCATTCCGTCACCTGCAACCGCGGCTTTCCACTTTTCGTTTACTATATGGATACCGATTTCAAGGGCTGACATAGGAAGATACTGATTATGAGGAATAGCAATACTCCAACGGGACTATTTTTTTCATGGGGCGTAGGGGGGGTTTATAGAATGTCCGTTTAGGCGAATCATTGAAACTTTATATTTCCGACATTATTTACTATTTCCACCATCACCATGCGTTTCTACGGAACAGCAATGCGGCGACAGCGCAAGAAATTTGCCTGATTCGAGCACATGTGCGAATTCAGGACATCCAGTTTGCATTCAACCTTCCTCAGAAAAAAATACCCCTGCTGGACCGGCCATCGCGGCTGAGTTTTTCGGCTAACAGTGTGTGCATGATGAGTGGTTACAAATACCACTACAAGGACTAACGTACTACTAATTTTTAGGGGGTTCGTCAGTTACGGTTCGATTAATTGAGTTCTCGGATAGAATGGACATATGGACGCCGTACGCAATCAGTTGGAGAGGACATTATTGAGTCGGCCAGTAGGACAGGAGGATTGGCAAAACCTTGTTGCGCCGGCACCTAGGCCGACTGCTCCCTGGCCCCTACACTCCCGTAACAGTTCCCCAAGCTCAAACTGTTACTGTTCTAATTACTGGCCGAGTGGGATTCAGCAGGAGCTGGCATTCCCTGTTCGGCCCGTCGAGAGTGCGGGGGGGAATATGAAGACTATTTGTAACTCCGGGGATCTGGGTCCCACTTCAGGACAGCTACTACAAGGCATAGTTAAGTCCTAGTTAGAGTAGTAGATGTCACACATCACTTTAAGTTCAACGTTGAAAGTTTCTGTGGTAGTTTCGCGGTACACGTGGTGCAAGGCAGCATGGGGTGGTGCTACGCCAGTGGGGAAACGAGAATCATTCTGAAAACGACTGAACTAAAGAGTACGGTGATCATATATATATTTTGCGTTGATATAAAATATGGTAGTTGCAAACAATTCCTTGCCACACATATATTTATTGAAACAATAAGGGTTTGCAAAGGACCGTTAATAATTTTGTTTACGTTGATTAATATAATTGTGAAGAGCAAATAAAATTTCATCGCAAAAAATAAATTTTCGTTGCAAACATATTGTGTTGCAAACAATGATTTGTTGCCAAATGAATATATCTACATGTATTTCATCATTCGGCAAACCTATTTCTTTATGATAATTTTCCCATCGAAAACTATTATGTGCTTTGAACAATATTTCACAATCAGAAAATTATATCTTGAGTGGCAATATGAACTATTCTTGGAATAGGGATGAAATTTCTACCATCGCAAATATTTTAACAATAGATAATATATATTTCTCCTGATAATATATTCCTTTGCTCGCGGCCAGATATACAAATAAAAGATTGCTTGGGTCCCCATTGGCCGTTATAGCTTCCTCACAATTTTTTTTGCAGTGCGGTGTACAATTCGCTATCTTTTGTTCGCAGTTATGTCGCACTAACTCCAACCGAGGTCCGCGGTTTATTTCGCGATTACGCAGGCTAGACCGTTTCTAATAATTTTTCCTCAAATTAGTTCAAAATCCGGGTTGTTGTAATTCAAAAGGGAGGTAGCATTCTAGAAGTAAGCAAGTATGTTCTTCTAAAACTATTTGGTTCACAATCGAATTAAATCATTAGAACATCTGATCACGAATTGAATAGTTAATTGGATGATTCCACGGATATGATCGAGCGAGCACCAACGGCCCTACCTATAAGCTACCGATTGTGGAAAATAATGTTGCAATCCCGGACACCCTGAAAATCCAAGTCACAACGAATCGTACGACTACAGAACTATTGCGGGGGGTGTCTGAAAAGGGAATAGCTTATGTGCGCCGTCCTCCGTGCATGTTTAATGTGCCTATCAACGAATTATTAGCTTCTCAGCATCAATGTCCGTCAACCTACTCAAACCATTATCGTACCCAGGACCTTTAGTAACCACCTATTTTGCATATTGCACTAATGATATAACATTGTTAGTACTCAACAAAAAATAGAGACGGAGAACAGATAGGACGTACACTTACGCACGAACCTACAGGAAGGGGAAGCAATTAGATAGGTTAGAGATATCCGTCGACTTGCAACCATACATAATATAATCATATATATATATATATATATATATATATAATATATATATATATATATATATATATATCTATATATAATATATATATATATAATATATATATATATAAGATATATATATAATTATATATATATATATATATATAATATATAATATATATATTATATATATTATATATATATATATATATATATATATATATATATATTATATTAAGATATATATATATATATATATAATATTTTCTATATATATATATATATATATATATATATATATAGAGTTATATATATATACTATATAATATATATATTATATAGCAGGGTGTGCCAAGTCCTGTGGCCTTCTCTTTGCGCAGAAGCTCCACATTATATTTTAGCCGCTCCCGTTAAGGCCCTGTTGAGAAGGTTCGACATCATAAATTTTAGAGACATCGTGATTCTTTAGCTATCTCGACCTCTGTTGACCGCAGATCGGACCGGACCCAGGAGCTGAAGGACATGATTCCATAGAATACCGGTGATAGGTTTCATCTATCCAGGCCCGGTCCACCGATCCTGGTTCTCTGAAAAAAAGAGGAGTAATGAGCTCCATTCAAGTTTTACTCACTCTCAGTCATGGGAGCACTCGCCTGTAAGGCACCTAGCCGCATCTATCAGCTGCTTCCAATCGTCCAGCCTCCTCCGGGCTGCAGGCAACCAGGCCTTTAACTGGCCCTCCGCCTCGCACCCTCCACTGACTCTCTAATTGGCCTCAACTTTCCGTCAGAATCGAATAAGTCCACCAAGTTTCTTTCAAATCCGACTCATCATCATCATCAAAAAACAGTTTTACGTCGAAGTCCATCTAGCATGGGCTAAACGGGACCACTCTGATGGCAAACTCTCTGCCACTCCAATTAATTCCGGGCTAGGGCACGGTCTATACCTTTGCCAGCGAGTCCACTACAAACAACATTGTCCCAAGTCCTCCGAAGCCCACCTCTCCTACGACTACCGTAACCATGATCTCTCTAGACCTCGTAACCCAGTTAGCATCCTCCATCCTTTCAACATGACCGAAACCATCTGCGACTTCGGACACAGTCACGAATATTTACCAGACCCAAGCGATCTCTTAGCTCAAATGAAGAATTTCTATGACCTTCAAAGGACCCCCCAATCCTCATATATTTTCTCGAGTATTTTTTAATCAAATCTTCTTCTTCAACTGCTCAAGTCTCACTACCATATATAGAGAACTACACTTTCACCAACAAGCACGAAGAGACTTCCCTTCTTACGTAAAGAGAACACCCTGGAATTTAGCAGTGGCAACAGTTCTCTGAACTTTTTTCAATCACTTCTCTTCCTAGTCACAGAACATTCCCAGCACCTCCCCCTGCACTAATCATATCGCCTAAACAACAGAACTTTTCCACTAACTCAATTGGATTGCCACCAATTAAACCGACTCTAGCTGTTCAGGAGAGACTCTAATAACTTCCCCTCTACAGTATTTACACTTACAATCTAAAGCAGAACTCAAACTACCTCTGACACCGCTGCATCTCTTGTGAACCCAGTGTCTGCAGGAACTGCAATGAATAAAATTACTACAACTCCTTCTCTACAAGCACAGCAATTCTTACGTTGATATAGAGGCAAATAACGTCCAGTAAAACTGTATAATGATGCCGGAAGACCATAGCAATGCAGCGGCTCATGTATACTGACGTAGATTGGCTTCATGAGGAAGATATTCCATAGAATCAATTTTGCGTATCATACAAGTAATCATTTGTTGACGCGGGTAACTCGGGTTTGTCTTTTAGTTATTTGGAATAAATTCACCGGCCATCATGCTCACGTGAATTTGGGCATTTACGTTAGTTGAGCCGCACTCCGCATCCGTACTCATGGATTCCCCCTTTAAAGGACAACTGCATCATGGACACAAATAAAAATGTGGAGAACTAAGAACTGTATTATAGGTCAAAACCCCGTCTCAATGCGATGTTGGAGTTATTTGCCTTCAAAGTTTGGTCCATCATTTAGAAAAATTGGGGAGAATCCCAATTGCGCAATAAACGCATGACGTCACACTTGGACAACCCTTGAAGTTATGTTATGTATTTCATTGTTTCATTTTGTTGAATAAATCAACATGTAGCAGAAGTACTGTTGTCCTTTTTTCGTACCACCGTACTATCAACACTACCAACCCACTGCAGCAACCCCTCTCCCTAGAAACTTTAAGCTTTTCGAAGTGAAAATTATGTTTGAATTTTAAATAGGAAACAAAAAGAATGTTTGCAGGGTTGTGCCAAGGATGACATCATTTATTATTGCTTGATGGGCAGCTTTTCAATCTCCGCGCAATACACAATGCACAAACTTCAAAGGACTGTAACTCCGTAACGGGAGGTCGTATGAACTTCGGATTTGGACTGACGCATTCAGTTTTTCAAAAGTCATTTGAAGGTGTACTCCAATTTCAAAGACGCGCATGTGGGATACGGCACGACACCATAAATAGCGAAGTTAACGCGATAGCAAACACGAAATGTGTCTAAATAAGCCACAGTTTTTACTTTGTTTGCTGGATCACATAGATTAAACAAACACAGGCAAAATTGCCATGTGTACCAACGCAGCAGTGTTGCCGCAACACAGCAAATTGATTCCATTGAATATAATTATTGAACGTCTAAACGTATCATTCATGTGTTGCTATTTGGTAAGGACTATTTCACTTATCACGCAGCTTATTATTATCTGATACAAAACTTTTTTTCCTCGTAAAATCGATTCTCACATTGATACCTCCCACCACACTCGTATCTATAGAATAATAACCCTAGGTGAAGGCAAAACATCCCGGTAGCGCATAATACCGAAGTCAGGTCCAAATTCATGTCTGAATTTTCAAGGCTAAAAACTACTTAAAAGATTACCACTCTGAAGAATTTGGTATTTAAACAACACAGATACGTGATCCTTCTGACAAGGGCCTTGAAGAATCAGCGTTCAGGAGTAACTATGACAACATAATATGCGAGCGCAATTGTCATGGGGTGATGTATAGGTCTTCTTTAGAAGATTACTAAAAAGTCATTTCGCTTCCAATAGAACCTATCAATCAAACTAAATCGACCTGAATGACTCACTGTAGCCCGTTGACTGATTTGACTCTAATTTAGGCTAATCCAGTAACTGGTGTGAGCTTCTGTGCAGTGTCTATACGTACACCGCATCTATCTGCACCTTCTGTAATCATTGATCTACCCTACCTCTTGTCTACCAGGGCGGTCTTTATCAATTCGGTCCAAAAGGATGGACCAAGTAAAATTAGGGTAATCTGGGGGTTTGTTCACAGAATTGAGGTCAACCAGGGTCATCAAGTGCTATGTTTTCGTCCATTTTGTGGAAATACGCACAATGCTTTTCTTCTTAAAATTCATTCTGGATTTTCTCCTTATCATTAGTATCGTCGAAGACGTGCTAGTTCCAGGGGTCTCCAGGGATCTGGGGTAAGTGTTCGTTTCGGGTCATTTGTCCCCGAGGGAATTAAGGGTCCACAGATCTTTTCTGAAATCCATGTATGTGGTAATTGTCATCACTGAGACGAATGGTGAATGTGTTCAGTCAGGTCATCCAGGGATCAACCTCTACTACAAAAATATGATGGATGCTCTGAAATATTAAAGGTACGTTTCAATGCTCACTTTCATATGGGAGTGTCTCCGAATTGAGGTCAAGTCATTGGCGTCATCTTTTGGCTTCTTCTGTTGAACAGTCAATTCAGCTTATACTCTCACAGATTAGATCCGAAAATTTTTGAAAGTGTCCTTAATAATCATTGACCAGGGTACATACAGGGTGTTCATGAATTTGAGATTGCGAGTCATCGAGTGGAATTCCTACCCTATTTTACCACATGGGCAGGCGGCTTCACTCGTACATATTAGATGGATGACAAGAAAGTTTGGTCAGTATTATCTTTGACTGTGGTATATGTGTTCATGAAGTTGAAATCCAAGGTCATCTCTTGGCTCTATTTCCATTTTGTTTAATTGGTTTAATGTGTTATCCGGCGGCTGCAACTTCACCAAGGGTTTCACGGTTGAACGTCTTTGGTAGACGTTCCAAGCATGATCGAATCAAAGTCCCCTCCCCTCCTGACTCCACGCATGAAGGAAGCGTGTGTGGCCGTTATTTTTTCAAGGTGGTGCTTGCCAAGCAAGGCTCTTCACTACCATTGTCT
The DNA here is from genome assembly GCA_026419785.1 of Sclerodactyla briareus. Classification (NCBI taxonomy): domain Eukaryota; kingdom Metazoa; phylum Echinodermata; class Holothuroidea; order Dendrochirotida; family Sclerodactylidae; genus Sclerodactyla; species Sclerodactyla briareus. Next base: position 100,773 of record JAODTK010002466.1, read on the forward strand.
TTGGTATGACCTCCGGGAAATCGAACCCCAGTGTCGACCAGGTGGAAGGCCGCGCTCTACCTACTGTTGCATGTCAAACCGCCTCGTTATAAGATCGTGGGGGGGGGGAGTTGAACATTTTTCACTCGTAGGGCTGGTTTGGGTCTGAATTCCTGAACAATTGTAACACCATTCTTCGTAGTCCACTTCCCGATCCAACTTGATGTCTTCTGACTTCTTCAACACTGTAATGCACAAAATCATCGAGATCACTTACATAGGCTAAGGAAAGTAAGGGACCAAGGACCTGCCCTCGGGGAACACCACTCATGACGTTCGTCTGCTGCCAATTAGAAGACATCCATTAATATTCAACTCGCTGCACCCTATCATAAGTCACTCTTAAAGCCACTTCAGGACTTGCCGGTGATACCCAAACTCTTCAATTTAAGTAAAAGAACTTGTAATGAGGGGCCCCTTCTAAACGTTTTTTGAAAGTCCATAAAATTAACATCAACAGCGATACCCTCATTAATAGAACTAGTAACATCTTCCATAAATTCTAGCAGATTAGTTCACTAGTAGAACGCTTATTTATGAAGCCATGCTAAAACTAAAATTACAAGCATGGAAAAATTTGCCATGATCCCCAATAATTGATTCCATCAGCTTGTAAACGCCTGTGAGACTGACTTAACCTGTACTTTGACAACAACATCATTCGCAACATTTAAGAAATACACTTACCAACTAGATCGATCAAAGTTACTCTTTGCTTCTCTTCGTGAAAACCAAAGAGAAAATAATTGTTAGAACCATAGAACATATCCCTGACAATCGCTGATCGTGCCTCCCGTCAACGGGATCTACATGGGCCAATGATGTCTCCAACTTTCTGCTTACCTCTAACAAAAGTGGAAAACGTACGAGGATTGTCCTTAATATTAGTGGCCATCTGCCTCTCAAAGTCGAGTTGAGCACCAAAAACTAACTGCTTGACTAACTCTTGTTGCGCTTTGAAATGATCAAGAAGTGACACGGAGCCAGAAGAATGATGAAGACCCCCAATTTCGTTTCCTTTTTATTGCCAGAAAAGCTTGTCATCCATCACGGCTCTTTGTTCTTATTCCGACGCTTTCCCAAAGATTTACACAATGACCTCACCTCACACAAGAAAAACACTCTATGAGTCAATAGCATTCAAACCCGATAACAAATTAGGCCAAGTAACGTTGAAAGGAACGAGCACTACACACTGAAGAATATTGACGGAACAATACAAATCAGACAATTCTGGGTAATGACGGAGAAGTAAGAACGCATGGCTGCAGCTAGTACCATTAGACTAAGAAATACCTCGATAATTGAAATCTCCCAAGATGACTGGATCCTTGGCGGAAGTGAGCTGTTGCCATCAAAGCTGTTTGGAGACCGATAGACAACTCCAACTGTTAAAGATCCCGAAATACATGAAACTTGAGCTACACGGGATCATATACCAAACAGAATCGACGAATACCGACTGAATATCTTCTTCACAATACTATTTTAATCAGACCTGGCATACAACAAAACTACCACTACCAATGACACGGAGAGTATCTGGCCGATCTTGCCTATAGACAGCATAACTCGGAATGTGAACTTCAGCTGTGGAAATGTCCTCATTTAGCCATGACTCGTCGAGCTTGTTCCTGATCATTGGGAATTAGCACAGAAAAAAGACTACTCTTTACGCGTGATATGACTATCGCTTGAATTGCTGATACCACCCCACCGCTGGACAGACGATTAATAGGAATCCTATCAGTTTAATAAGCCCCTCGACAAACAAACGCAATCGTAAACGTCTCGGTAGCTGCAAGCAATATGCCGGAAGTGTAGTTCAGTTTAACTTATTGAAAAACCTTTCTTTAACCTCACTTCTATTCACACAAAAATTCAAACTTTCTCCCCATCCTCATCAATCCGAAAATCAGAACCGTGACCGAACAATTCGTCACTTGGACGATTTCCACCCTAACATTGGACACCCTGACAATTTCCACCCGGACGATTCCCACCCTGACAATTACCACCCGGCCACTCCCACCCCTGATCACTGCCACTATGGATCTCGGGGCGATTCCCCACTCCGGATAACTTACCCCTTACAATAACTCCAACCGGACAACTTCCACCCGGGCAACTACCACCCGGACAAGTGCCATTCCGGACATCTGCCATATGGAGATTTCCATCCGGACAACTTTCCACCCACTTTCCACCCGGAACACCTTCCCCCCCCCGGTCAACTCCCATGCGGACGACTCCCACCAAAGCCCGGCCCCTCGGAATTCCTGGTCAGTGGATAAGCGTTTGATCACACTCGACTCGCCAGATTTAGTGATACCGTGGCACTGCTCGTTGCTGATTTATCGTTCTGATTACTCTGTGGATCAGTTGACCTGGTGGTTCACTAGTTGTTCTCTGAAACCCAATTTGGTTTGCCAGCGCATCTATAATAACCCTGAACATCGATCGTAAAACCTGCTGTTGTATCGCGGTAACTGTGTATTTGCTAGAGTCGGCAAACCTGTCCACCGTATGCGGTCCCCACATCTAAGTCCAGCCATGAAACAACCCGTTGTGGATGCTCCATTCATACTTTAAATTCAGGCGTCTGCGTGTTGTTCCATCCGGTCGCCCTATACCGTGGATTTGCGTCTGTAAATACCTGAGCCTCCACTGGACAGTTGTTGATTGACCGGCTTGTTCCAGTTTTTGCTTGCTCCCAGCCACTATTCCAAATCACCCACCCCTGGCATGTAGTTGTAATTGTGCCCCCCCCCCCAGACCAATTTGGTTTCTATAGCCGATAGACGTTTCGCAGCAGAGTTTTGCTAGTAAACTCACTTCGCCATAAAGCCTAACATGGCCTCCTTAAGAGCCGGTACCCGTGCCTGAATTGTTTTTTTTTTTAGTAGCGCCCACTGATTATCTCTGCGCAGTTTCCTGATCGTTCTGGAGAATGTGTTATTTTCCTGGTTTGAGTCATTCAGGTAGAGGTGCTAGTCATGATGTATCCAATCCACACTGTCGGTGGTTCAGGATAGTAGGATTATTTTTTCATAATTTAAACTAGTCCAACCCAGACATTCCAAGGAGGAGAATAATAAGTTGATATGACCACCAATATCCTTTGGGGTCGCTGCCAGAACCCCAATCATCACAAAAGCGTCGTACGGAGGCCACTGGCACGAAAGTTTGCCACTGGGCGTAAAGTTTGCAAAGTAATGAGGTTTGAGCATCCAGGCCAAACGGCATCTGGTCACACAATTTTTTATTTAAAAACACCCTTTTCCACTAAACCCAAGTAGGTTTGGTGTTCCTTTGCCACAGCTACATGAATAAACCCCTTTAAGTCATTGTTATCAACAAGCATTTTTCTAATACAAAGATCCCACAACGCCAATGTTTTCATTATTAATTGTTCAGTTCTACAAACAAAATATATATATATATACATTTTTTTTTTTATAATCTCCAAGTCAACACATTTACGCCAGTGTTTTTCTGTCCCCCTCCTCTCGGTAACAAACATTCCATGGAAGAACACAACTATTTTTTTCATAACATATTCTAATAGCAACATCACCTAAAGTTTGTGATTTCCTTAATACGAGAATCGCTTGCCCAACTCATTTTTTTTTCCCGATTTTCCTGCTCCTGGAGTGGATGTCAACTGGTGGAATGTCAACAGTTGTCCGCTTGTGTATAATGGTGATGACGGGAAGTGGCCGTCTGTAAAATTGCTGATGCATCTCTTCCTACCTGTTGCCTGCCGCCCCTTGAAATTGTCTCACGAATCCTCTACCTCTAGAATATGAGGACGCTTTATGATAGCCTGCGATGGTCCCAAATGGGGCACGTTTTTGTCCTATGAACTGATGGCTGCGAGTTCCGCGGCCACTTTTAGCAGATGTACGCCTTCCTGTTCCAAGCAGATGTTGTTTTTTCAACTAGTTCGGAAGCCTTCAACCGTTTCCTGGTCGAACTGGGCTGCCACTAGTACTGCTTGATATTTTTTTGGTTCAGATCGAATGTGTGCTTTTAGTACCGTAGCGATTTGGTCGATAAAGAAAGGATCAACACAGTTCTTCGTTCAAGTTTTCAAGCTCGAGTAGGCAAACTTTGAGCGATCTTGAGGGATGTTTCAAGATAGCGCTCGAGCGAGTCAGTCGAAATATAGTGCCTCTCTGTTTTTATTGTTATTGATCATGGGGCAAGGGCCTCTCCTACTCGTTTCACTGTTGTCAAGTGTCACCCTTTGGGGGGGCTACCGAGTCACGATGCTCCGACTTTCTATGCTTCCAATAGAACGCCGCCTGATGGCTGTCGAACTGTCCCACGTTTGAGTTGTAACGTATTAGTGTAGTTGTTCCTTTCCTGACTGGCCTCACCTGGACTCCGTTATTGTTTATATATTACTCACTCCGTAGCCTGCTTTACTGTCTTGGAGCCTTGGGTTGTGGTTAAGGCTCGATTTATAGGCTTAGTCGGGGCCTATAATTAATTTAAAAAATGTAAGACCGAATTTAGTTAGCTTACGCTATAGCCTGGGTGCCCACACCCAAAAAGGCGTCCAACTCTCGGGCGATTGACGCTTCGCTGTATGCTTTCAACGCGATCGAGCTAATGGAGCGTTTTAATTCGACCTTTAATTCCTTGACTACGGAGAATTTATGTAGTCAAGACAGTGTGGTATGTGTGTTTGTGTTGTAGTATGGTTATGTGTGTAGTACTCCTGTGCTTTTAGTCAAACAACTCGACTTCACCGGAGGATGAAGCTCATAACTTAGATGTCATTCAGGTCACGTAGGAGGTCAAGTCTGTGAACCTCGTAAACACGATATTCTTCCAAATGGCCTGGTCTGATCAGGTTGAAATCTGTGTGTAGCTTTCTTACAGAGTACCGGACCCTATTGTTTTTGGTATACGCTCAGGGCGAATCCTGTCCAAAATGGAAAATTTTGAAAGTCTATATTTCACAGCCCACTTTTGCCTCTTAACACGATACTCGACATTTTGCACATACTTGGGATGTGTGTTCCCCATGAATGAGTAACCTGATCCTATTGTGTTGGCGGTCTGGTCCATAGGTCCATTCTGAGTCACCAAGGTCAACAGTCTGAAAACCGTGAAAACTTTGGTGGTGTGTGGCTTTCTTTCAAGAGTACAGGAATATAATATTAATATATCTCTTCTTTACAGCTCTTTTTCATGTCGAAACGTGCTCCAACCGCTTACCAGTTGTATTACCCATGATCATTAGTACTTGTCACACCCAGGCACGTACCATGCAGCACGTACCACTTGCTTGTTCTTCTCTCCGAGACTCAACATTCCATCCAGCACGTCCTTCAATCATCGTGTCCCCCGGGGACTTCCCAATATCAACAAGCAGCCACCATACGGCGCTCGATACTCTTCACAGTCCCCCAACAAGGTCACCCACTTTAACATGTGAGTGACGTGAAGACATTTCATGAGACCTGCCTTGTCCAACCGCACTGGCGGAAAATCCTCGGGCTTTTCGAAACTCCGGCAATCAATGGTTTTGCGGTCTGGATCTCTAACCGACTGAGGTCTACATCCGCTTCCAGGAACCCTATTGGTTGGTTGGGGAATGGGAACTTTGTCAACGTTTAGGTTGCTCATATGGAGCTGGTACGATCTGTATCTGTCTTGTCAAAAGAGTCCATGGAATCAATAAGCCTTTGGCTTGCTTGTTTCCTTTCGGATTCTTACACTCCCCGCCCCCTTCCCTGTTGGGGGAGCTTGATGATTTTTTGTTTTTGTTTTTTTAGCCGGTTTTTCACATATGTCAGTTCATATCCGTCGGGGAGCGCTGGCCATGCCATTAACGGAGCAGGAATAGTAAAAAATATATTAACAAAACTACAGACATGCTGGTGTTTTGACTTAGGGGGTATAGGTGAGATTTCACGTCGGGGCATTGCGCTGCTGGACTTTCCCTTGTTTTCCATCCCCCTCTAGCCCATCCCCGCTGGTGGGACAACCTATTTATGGCCTACGTACCTACCTGTCAACAGCCTACAACTGGAACAAATATACAAATATATATAAAAAAGAAATACGTATTTCGGCTTTATTACCTTTCATCCTGCTCATTTCTGACAATTCTTCCAGACTTTCCGCTCTGATATCTTTAGTGGAGAATTGTGGGTGACTCCTTTTCCATAAAGCCTCCTCTTCCGCTACCAAACTGTTCGCCTCCATTTTCACCCACTGCCAAACACATCGCATTGGATGTACGTGTTGCTCGTTCGCTCAGCGTTTCGAGCAAATTAAATAGGTCAACATTACAACCCGCGCGGGACGCTAGCAACCGCTCGGTTTGCTTTGTTTTGCTCCATGGCGTGTGAACCTGTGATTAACCCTTGTGTTCAAAATTAGATATTTACAGAGACGCTCGGTTGCTCGCTTTGCTTTGCTGGCGTGGGGGGGGGGGGGGGGGGGGGGGGGTGAAAAGCCCTTATCGTCTGGGAAATCCTTTATATCTCATCGGGCAAGCCAAAACACTGTCGTGTGAGACCAGTGGGTAGCTACTGAGGGGGGCAGGGGCGCCCCAAAGAAAGCCGCCCCCCCCAGGGGCGCCCCAAAGAAAGCCGCCCCCCCCCTCCTCCCCCAAGCGCCCCTACTGAGAATTTGAGTGTTCCTTTTTTCATAGTGAAGAAAAAATCACAAATCCTCTTACAATTCGAGTCACGTTGCGCGTGTGAACACGAAGAGATCAATTTTGACATCACTATTCCGAAAAAATCTCGCGCTACGCGTGAGTAAGGTATCTGTTTCTGTTCGTGGTGTCCGTCCGAGTCATACTGCAGCATAGATAGAAACGGCCTGACAATTCCGGTATATCATTATAATCCAGCAGGTCCCCTGCGAACGATTTTTATATTGGGGGTACTGAGATCTCCTGACGAAAGGCACCTCACCCTACCCCCTGCACAAAAACCTACATTTTCGTCCTTTTCATTTTTCAGATTTTTCCTTTTGTAATTTTTCAAATTATTTTTTTTTGTTATTTCATAGCGAATCGCGTGATTCCGATTAGACAGTACACGCCCTGATGTACCCTCGGTAACAGTACCCGAATCATTTAATTAGCACACTTTTTTTTTTCGCTTTGAAAGATCAGGCGGCGAATTTTGTTGAATATCGGGTGGAGATATGACTGGTACGCACCCATCTAAGCGGCGTCAGGAGCGGCGCGTAGCGTCCAAGAAAATTTTTGGTTTTACAACTACTCCCCCCCCCCCCCAGACTGCGGAAACGGCACTTCTTGGTTATAAGGTTATTGCAATTAGCAACGCCCTACCATTGGCAATAAATCACAGAATTTATAAAGTCAAGAAACTTCTTGAAGGAACTGATCGATTTGTATTCCTTACAATTCGGGCCAGCCGCCACCATCAGTGGACGCGTAGGGTACCAGGGAGTTTTCATTTACAGTAATGGCGTGAGCAACGTCCTCTGAAATAATTTTTAAGCATTTTTATTTCAAGAAACGTTCTTGAAGGAACTAATTGATGTTTATTCCTCACAATTCGGGCCAGCATCCGTGGTCTCGTATAGTACAAGGAATCTTAGCCTGAACGATCCCCCAGATTGCCGAAACGGTACTTCCCATTCTTATGGCAGTAAGCAACATCCTTCCTCCAAAATTGACATAATTTTTAAATGTCTTCTCAAGAAACACTCCTCAGAAGGAACTGAACTTCGTTTATTTTCATTACACGTCGAACGTCGTACCGTACAAGAAATATCTAGAGAGTTACAGACCACCCCCCCCCCCCCCTTCAGATTGAGTGAGCGGCAACCCTGCGACTCATGTCAAGTATGCCATCACTGAAATTGACAGTAATTTCGCAAAAAACTGATCGATGTTAATCGTTACATTTCTTCATCATTGTCTCCTTTTCCTACCATAAGCCATGTCTTAGAGATATTCCATCGAGGACCCCTTCCGATTGATTGGAGGCTGCCGCAGATCGAAAATTTGCTTGAACATCACTGTCATGGAAACAGTGTGTTGCATTTTTCGGGCATTTGATTGAAAGGAATTGAGCCAGTCAGCGGACAATTTGGTTATTTTCAGTTCGATTCAGATTAGTTTTCGCTCAATTTTTTCGTCCGAATTTCTCATGTCTCAGAATTGTTTCGCCCCGCTCCGCCCTGTGTAGTTCCATACGTCAATCACGTAAAACCTCCATACTAATGTGCACGATCCCCTGCCCTGCTGTTTTTCGTTACATAGAGATTTTCATCTTGTCTATTAACAGGACACAAAACTGTCTCGCGATTCCCTGCCATAGCTGACAGGCTATGGCTTTTAAAGGCCAAACCGAAGAAAACCCCCTATTAAGATATTTTTTTTGTTTTTAATACTCAAATTCCTTTCTATAAAGTTGCCCACTCGGAAGTTTAACAACATGCGCAGTGTGGTTTTGGGCTGTCTTGACTTTTCCCACATGTGCATTCCTTGAGATAGCTTTTGATAGGAGTGTTGTATTACATTAGTCTAATTCACATTATGGTTTGTCTCAACAAGACGAATCTGGTCATTACAAAAATTAGCAACTCCATGTCCAAGGTCGCAGTCAAACAGGTCAAAAGGTCAAATGAGGTCCAAAGTAGGGCCCAGATGTAGGTCGCCCAGACGAACAAAAATTTCTAATTACGGTATCCCTCTACAATGTTTCGTTTGCCAATATATAAGGATTGGCCTATGGTGACCTTAAATTACCTTGACCTGCCCCCCCCCAAAAAAATAGGGAACCTGTACTCACCATGGGGAAACCCACATACAAAATTTGAACTTGAATACACTTGCGTTCGTCGATATCATGCTGACAAGCTTTTTCAACTTGCCCTCTCGTGACCTTGAATGACCTTGAACTGGCACCAAAAACAATAGGGGTCATCCTCTCTATATGTCCAACCCACATACTAATTTTGAACTTCATCATGCTTTCGTTCTTTAATTCGTAACGCAAGGGGTGGCACACACACACACAAACGCAACCAACCAGACGCACACACACACACATACGCACGGTGCGTGACAGCATAGATTCTTTTGCCTTCGGCAAGGAATCAAAAACAGCACGGCAAGCAGGCTGGATCAGAAGTAGACTGGCAGTAGTGGCAGTTGGATTCCGGCATTGTTGTAGTGGGCCGGGAGGGGAAGGGGGTGCAACATGAATCAAGTCCTAATACCCAATTTGTTTGTTTTTATGTTCACCACACTTAGAGATGACACCTATGGACAAAAATCATATTTGCTAGAATCTAACAAAGTTATCGTATACACGTGGGCCCACTGTATTATACATGTGACGAAAGATAGGATACACAACGCGCGCAGACGCTTTTTGTGTTTTTCTTTATTTCTTTTTGGCATCATTCGGCCTCTCAACAGACATGTCACATTCTAATAAGAAATATGAGTTGACATTTCTGTTGGCTTGTTATACTGTACGATGATCATAGGATGTTTTTCGCCAGTCCGCAAAATATTGGGGGGGGGGGGGGATATTGATATTATTCCCCCACAAAATGGGGGGACATGTCCCCCCCGTCACCCCGCGATCGCCGCCATGGTAATGATTCTTATTTAAAAAAATACCTAGGCGCGATATACGCACCTAGGTTATTTAAGGAAATCAAAAATGAGTGATAAATTCGTCATGTGCAGGCCCCTATGCATAGGTAGGCCTATGCCTAGATCAGTGTGTGCCTACTGCCTACAGGCACAAGACGTGAAACGTAGTAGGCCTATTTCGGGGTAGGTTATGGCGTTTATATGGTGATGTGCCTGTCAAAGCAAAATTTCATCCAGTTGGCGCGAATCGAGCAAATGAATTTAAAAAAAAACAAATCAGCCTCACAGACACGGAAAAGGCCACGTTACTACTGATTAACCATGTTCAAGTCCATTACACAAGATTAATAGAGCACAACTGCGTGCGCGTAGAAACAAATTTGCTGAGATTCGTCCAGGAATCTTTAACACTGCACCCCCCCTAAACCGGTCCGGAAGCTGGCCCATGTGCAACCCCACCCCAATGTTGAATGTTGACTCTAGTGTTCCTGCGCGCCTAACATACAAATACGTACCTTTTTATATACAGATGAAATTCTTGAAAAATTCCAACTTTTGTTTTTCGGTATTTTTAGATCAGTTGTTAGGTGCCTTGAGGATTATTATAAAACAATTATAAGGAAACTCAAGAGATTTTTTTTTTCCAATACTACAGAACAACAATCTTCAAAATAATCAAGTTGAATTTGGGGTCATATTAGGATATCTTCTATTCAGTTTCTCAAGTACACTGAATAACAACTTAGCAGCCAGCTGATCGAAAACCGGGATACCAAATTTCGTGCAAATAATGATCCATGACAGCCTTTAGCTCAAAAATCGACTGGGGTGTGGACACCCCCAGCCGCCTCCCCCCCCTCCCCCAGAGATACAGAGAGGATACGAGGAGGATCCATGGGGACTAACCTCCCACCCCCCCCTTTGGTTCAGAGCTTTTCGAAACACTAATGCATTCTACCGATAATGTGGATCCGAATGGCATCTGGTGAGTCGGACCCCCCCCCCCCCCACCTCCTTCTCTGCTATGTGATGTCATCTGTGCTGAAGGTACCCTCTACATAAGATATCGTTACCCTTTACAAGATGAACATGACCCTAAAAAAATCGCGCTTCGCGCGCACCATTGTTCGACCTCTGTGGCACTCTTATGTGGTGTCACTTGTACTATATGCAGGGTCAACACCACAGAGAGGCAGGGCAGGAATTTGCGCCCTCTGGAATTTTATCCCCTCAATAAATTGTTTGCGGGGGTGAACGCTTCAAGACACACTATTTTGTAGGGGGTGGGTGATGTTTTACACTATCATGGGATAAAGTGTAATGTGATACAAATCTATCGCATATAGGACATCATCGTGTAAACTCGAAATAGAGCGCGCTCCGTGTGCGTTGCCGCCTTTCGTTATAACGTAGTGTACATCCACCTCATATTGTGAAGGTCCCACGAGCAAATATGGGAGTATACACGCATCCATCATTCGCTAGATAGCAACGGTCTCATTCACTCAAAGCTTACACATGTAGCCTCTTCTACAATCTCAGAAGCCATGATTAAATTTCCTCTCCTTAGTTTTTATCTTTACTGTTGAAGGGTAATACTTAGTAGCATAAACAATAGATGGGGGAGAAAAGGCAGTATATCAACAGGCGAGGGATTCCGTAAATCGTTGTTTAGTTTAGAAAACATGCAAAACCGAAATCAACCTGAAAATGACTGAGGCTGATTTGAGTGATATGGAAAGTTATGATAGCCGCTAATGCATGCACCCCATCGGGATGGCGTCCCCTTCCCGTAAGGAGCCTGAGTGGGTATGCACAAAAATGTACAACCTCGAGAAGGCCTCGGCCACGACTATCGGCTACCCAACCTTAATTAGCAACATTCTCTATACCAAACTGACGATTTCTGCAGCACTTTGGGCGCCTTGTTAGGTCTACACAACAAGAAAAAATGAAGGGAGAATTGAATCCAATGAAGTTATATTGGAAAAAAATGCAAGTTCTGAGAGGGGGGGTGAGGTTCGCGCTAGCTCGATCGTCACTCAGGCGCGGATCCCCAAAAAATTGGGGGGAAAATGACATTCGAGAGGAAATTGGAAAATGAAGTGAATGAAAACTGGTATGGGGACGCCATGGGGGTAGGGGGAGGATGAAAATTTGGCTGTCATTTTTCGCGGGAGCCAAGTTGGACCCCTCCCTTTGAAAATCGGATCCGCCACTGCAGGTACGTAGGCAGAGAGTATCTTTTCCGAGAAAATGGGGGACTTAGAATTTGAGCAAAATATCCACCAACGGATGACGTAAAACTGCGACTAGTTGGCAGGGGGCGGATCCATAAGGCGCAGCAGTCGCCCCCCCCCCCATTAGCCGTCATTAAAAATGATTAAAAAGAAAAGTTGAGTGACTGACTGAAAAAATAGTTAAAAAACTAGTCTTCAAAATGTTCACATATAGCACAATTCAGCATCTCGGCCTTTCTTCGGAAGCAAAAAAACTGTCAAAGGGGGAGGGGGAACTCTAATGAAGATTCCTGGATACGCCCCTGTATTTGAAGAGGGAAAAGACTCGAATCGTCGGAATTTATGCCCAAATACATGGATTTCACCACCAACAACCTGATTTTTTGCGCGCTTCGCGCCGCAGCGCTCAATGGTTTCGCATCAACTACGAGCAAGGTTTAAGGATTAGGTTCAATGGCTCGTTCATAAAACTATAAGTATAACCCAACAGAAACATGGCTCCAGTGGAACTGAATTCAAACAGGAGTAGGAGGCCAAAAGGGCATGTCCTTATTCATAATTCATTACAATATTGTGCGGTAGCGTGGTATCTAGGGATTTTCCAGGCTCAAAAATCACCGAAGGTGGCGCTTCTCTCCCTTGTGCTATTGCCTGTTTATAAACCGACCGGCTATTTAGAATTGGCGCCCACCTGGAGAACTGCCCCCCCCCCTCTCCAGGCGGTCTAAACCGCCTTGTTGTAGTCTATACAAGTGTCCCGTAAATGATAGGGCGTATTGGTCGCGAACCTACAATTACATCTGAAATCGAATTAAAAAAAGGACCATCAGCATGTTCAACCTTCTGTGCGGTCCCTGGTTGCAGTGTGCTATTTTGCACCGGCCTTACATAACCGACGACCTGTAAGTGCCAAACATTTCCGGGGTTACTAAGATCTTGCAGATGAAACGCAAAAAAATTCCCGAAGCGACTGGGTGGGTTTTAGATATGCTATTACTGCACTCTGTTTGCATCAACGCCCGCACTGTAAATGCCAACAATTTCAGAGGAATGGCTATACTTGGTGAAAACACAAAATAATTCTGAACGGGGTAGGTGTTTCGGTGTGCTATATCGTAACGAAATGCATTAACTGATTAACAGCTGCTTGGACATGAAAACTGTTTCACAAGTTGCTATGAGCAATATGGAAGTGAGCTGGGGCAGGAAGCAAAGTGAAAGAATCTCCTCCCAATAACTAGCCAACTGAGTGCGCAGTCGTTCGGTGTGCCCCTAAAGTGGCTGAACTTACGCGCTCCGCGCGCAATTAGTATAGGTGTCAATTTCGTTGCATGCTGAACGTGAATTGCAAGGAAATGATCTGTCAAATTGTATGACAAAAACTGTAGCGATGCCACTGCATCAGCTCCTCAAAATAGGTCAGGAAGTGCTATTCCTGCCATCTGGAGCATAATTTGCTGGAATCTTGCAGAAACGAACCGCGCCAACCAATAGTGGCGTCCGCTTAGATGGTGGACCATGCTGCCCCCTAGAATATGGTCCTCCCCCCACACTAGAATATGGTCCTTCCCCCCCCCCCTCTTGCTATGCCACTGTGGAGACAGCATAGGACATATCAGGCACAATTGGGCAAAAATCGCATGCGATTTGAGTCGTGGCTGACTCCTTCCCCGACAAAGGCTTAAGAGGTCCCACGCTGCCACAAAAGTCGGCTAAAATCGGTCACGACAGTACGAGATCGCTCACGACTTGTCGTATGGTAAATGAACGACGCTCCGAGGCGGGCTGACGGGCGTTGGTTATCGAGGCCGTATCGGAGGTGGTGGCGCAATCGGGTGAGGCGTTGTTTATATGTCTAAAAAATTGGGCATTTGAGAGATGGCCATCAACAGGAGCAACGTCCATAGTTAATGGGTTATGTATCGATGACATCATGAAGATGCAGAGCCTTTACTATGATTGTTTGTGCCCCCATGGGTGTGGTTTAATAGGGTCCATTCGTGGGCAAATAACAGCATACCAGAAGGCCATACCCGAGGATGAATTCCACATCTCAGTACGACGGTGTAGTTAGTTTCTGAAATGTTGACTGCGTGCGCCCCCATACGTCTCCATTATTTGCCTGGCCCTTTGAAGAGCTTTAATCGGCCTTCTACAACCCCAAGCCATCCGTTATTGCAAATACAGGTTCTGATTGGCTATCCCATCACGTCGGCGGACTAATTATTTTTTGGTCAATAACAGTCAGCTGTTCAGAGTAACACAATAATCGAATACTTGCGCGATTTGCTGCGTTTAAGTCGCACGCTTACTTTTTGAACGCGAATGTAAGGATGCGTGAGCCTTTTGGAAGTTTATGTTTGCACGCGCAGATCCGGCTTTCATTATACGCCGCTCTTCAAGGCGATGCCTTAAACGAATACAACGGGCGAAACGAACCGTCGCTGGGTGCATTGGAGAACGCCATTTTCACACGCGCAGAACCCCCCCGTTTGGCACGCGTGGTTTTTATTTCGTCTCCTGGAGTTCGCCAGCACGCACTGCCAATTTTTGTGTATGTACCATGCAATTACTTCGATTGAACCAACACAAAAGTTTACCACCCCACGCTTATTTACTGTTTGTAGAGATCCAAGATATAGATCTAGCTATATAGCTATCTCTAGCGTTTTGGATAATTCTTATCTGGCGGTTGTATACTAGGAATAAACTACAGCATGAGGTCGACTTTACTGGTTCATAAACAGTCTCACTCTGAATTTAGCCTAATACGACTCTGCTGCGCCTCGTCAGTTATTTCCTAATTCATAGTCTCTGTTTTATTCACCAGTAAAAGTCTCCAGTTTCGTTTATCCCTTAATAGGCGTGTCAACTTTACGACTGCGTTTAGCCGGAAAACATGAACCACATGTATTTCGATTCATTAGGACGCGACAGTCTGCTGTAAGGGTAATACATGGAGCTATTAATATTAACTGGAGAGGACATCATAGCGCGTATTGTGTGCCCTGTCCAAAGTTCAGTCAGAGAACACAAGTGAGGCGGCGCCCTATTGTGTGTAACTCGTAAAACAACAGTCGTTTGTTCCCTCTCTATCCGCGAATTTTCCTCTGACCAGAGACCCCCGAAAATACCGTCGTTGCTGCTCCTTAGTAAACGTGTATATCAATATCAAGATTCTGCAACATCTTCATTGGTGTTACCCTCTTTCAGAAAACGCGGGAATCATACGTTTATTACGGAAGCACAAAAACAACATGATGAATTCGGGAATAGAATCGATTGCGTCTGGCATAATTCCCCATCTAGGCCGTAAAATATGAACACACGAGTGAAACTAGAGCTAATATGTGAATCCGAATTAGGCGGCTGTCAAACGAACATATTCCAATCTCTGACAATGCGACCATTTCGCCCCGAATCATGTTTCTATGCTCTACTATAATTGAGGCCGCTGTCACAGGTTAGCAAACAGGGTTCCACACTGACTTCGTTTTTGTATAGGACTTCAGTACATCAGTACAAGCTTTCCGGCTTGGGGTAATATTATGGCGCATCCTCAGTACGGTAAACGCTCCTCGTTGCGTGTCCATGCCAAAAGATACTGTTCTACCCAGAATGTTAGGTGAATAACCGGCAATACTACTTAGAGCTCTCTCTCGCCAAAATCAATTCAGTACAGCCTGTATTATTGCAAATTAGTCTAAATGTCTACAATGCCACGATTCCGATACTCACAATGTCTTCTATTTTCTAATGTGTTTGAAAAGTCCCCTATTTGTCACTCTCATTACATCATTTCGGTCGAAACTTGAGGCCAAGATCCATTTCCGGAAAGTACATTATCACTTTGTACCCACTCCGATTGGCTTGGTAGTGCAACGGTTCACAAGAAGAACGATCGAGGATTTAAGCAAGCACATAATAACTCGCATAACTTCGCAATAAATGCATGACAAATGAGAGATTTCTTGTTTCTTCATTACGATTACACCTGTGTACTACAACTTAGCTACAGTTGCCCTACTCGAGTGGATGTGCCATCACACACACACCCAAAATAAAACATTATTTTCATTGTTATCAATCACCCGTAGAACTATCTCAAGCTATCTCATCCTAATCGCTAGAAAATATAAAGTCAAGTATACTCTGTTTTCGGAGCCTTATAATTGGAACCTCTTTCATTTTGCGTTCAATATTCATGGTTCCGTTCGAAGCCTAGATTATACGTTCATACAATAAATTTCATTCAATTTCTACATTCACTTAAATGGCTTTGCGTTCATAACCATATCGTAATAAAGTTCACTGTTCAACATGACACTTCTATGATTTTAGGAAGTGTTCATATTCGTTCCATAGTTCGTTCGTATCCATCTATGACCGTCCATTATTCGTGGTGAATCGTTCAGACCCGGTGCAGTATTCGGTCGGTCATGTTCCATTTTTTTATAACCAAACTCATGCTATAATGGGACGTTATTCCGTCAGCCCACTAGCGGTTTTGTTGATAATTCGAATTCACAAGTTCAGTTCAACTAATGTAAGACCATTAGCAATTGTATACACTTCCTCATGCCCGCTCAGATTCCCATGCAGAGTAGAGTGAACGTAGAGTGGGGTACCACACGACCCGTCGCCACATCAGTGTAAGGCATTAGCCGACCTCTATTCCCATTAATTCGTCCATGAAAAAATATTTCCAGAGGACCCTGTCGATGAATAATAATGAAACACACGGGGGGGGAACAATCAAACTTTTGTTTTTCATATCATCCTCAACTGCCCCATGTACGAAGCTTAGAGGTTACAATGGTCAGCAAACAGACCCCATGACCCCATAACCAATAACCCATAACCAAAATTGAGCGATTATGACTGTTCCCTTGTGAGTTATCATCTTACTTGAATGAATCCCACCCTAACTGATGACGCACAGGAGTAACGTTGCAAAAAGGTCGCCTATTCTTTACACAGTAAATGCTCAATTTTGCCCAATGCATCGATAGCAGGAAATATTAGTTAAATTCATGAAGAAATTAATGCAAGTATTCATTCAGATCTCGTGAACATTTTGTAGGTTTCAATCAGACCCCATTGTAAGTCTTTGTATACCAGTGTAAAAATCATGTTTTGGATTACCTTCGATTACCTTCACCAGTTACTAGCGTGACGTGCACAGCGCACATGCCAATAGTAGAACTCTCTCCTTCTCACACTCGAATCGGCTGAAATGTTCTGAGGTTCGGGTTTTCCTAAATACACTGGATAAAAGACACCAAACTAGCAGAAGTTATGTTACAGGACCATACTTTAATAAGATTGCACCAAAAACAATGGAAACCATCCAACACTAAGGTTCCATCTATCAATCATATGAGAGCGATAATTCCCATTGTGTTTCCTCATCGTGTATACAATAAAATTTTCAGGAATTTTAAGGCCCCGCTCCTGATGAATGTTAAGGTGGACTAATATTACAATAATGTAGGAATTTGTTGGCAATTATGTCACAAAAACTAGTTTGGCAGAAATTGGAGCTACGGTGGTAAGATGTTGGGCACGCGCACGCAAGAATACAAATAAGATGATAATAGATAGGAAAGCCAATACTTATTTCTGTTTCTGTAGTTGAAGCGTCCCCGACACAGACACAAACCGACGAAAACAAAGACACACACAAACACACAAGGTTACTGCATAGATGTCTGTTGCCTTCGGCAAGAATAAAAAGTACACAATTTGTAAGAATTACTATGGAAATCTCAGCTATAATTGAATAACGAGATATAACTGAATTAAAACATTGTTAAATCCTTTGGTTCAATGCATCCGTCGCGAAACCAACTTTTCCATCTGCTATGGATCATTGTTTAAAAGATCAATTAATCAAATCCAATAGACAGATATCGTCGTCTCTAAAGGTCTTCTTTACACTCCTCCTGAATCTTTTGTCCATCACACCATATCGAACGATTAGCACAGCAGTTTATAAAAGAAAGACGGATGAAGTGAAACAGAAAAATGAACAATGGATAGTTGGGTTGATCTCTCTGAACATCGATCTGACACAGACAACGAGAGCGAACCAATGGAAACATTGTTACTGTCGATACAATGGTTAGTCATAAATAACAGCCATTGTTAGTCTCCTCCCTTGGTTCGTTTCACCGATTGCTTTGACAGGCTAGTTGCGACGTTTTCGTCTTGCGCTCTAAGAAATCGTCCTTCTGGTTACGTCTTTCGACTGCCAATGACACCGAACTGATTATTGTCTTGTATTCTTTGTGCGGTTTCTGTCATCTTTCGGTTGTCCCCGTGTTTACAACGCCGATAAAAGTAACCAACGATAAATGAATCACTACCGTACTGAAGTAACAATTTTCGTAACCGATAATGAATCACCAATTGACCGATAATGAAGTAGTAACTTTTTTTATGAATCACTAACCGGTAATGATACAAAATTTGAACGATAATGAATCACGCTAACCGTAGAATGATATAAAAATTGACCAATAATGAAGTAAGTTTTTTCATTTTTTCGAGGAATGGTGGGGGGTGGGTACGGAAACGTAACCATCTTCCGTCAAACGAGGTGGTTCGATCGGGCTGAAATGGTTCCAATCGATTTCTCAATGCAATTTCTATCCGACTATGTATTTTTAACCATTAACGGCGGAGTGTCGGAGTGTAAAACAATCAAAGTGGAAGATTTCAAAACAAATCTGGAACAGGTACTTCGGACCCGGAGAATCCGAAGAGTTTCACCGGGATTGAAATTAAAAATTTATCGATGTTGACATGCTCCGATTAGCATAGTTGCTATGTGATGCATCTCAGCCGCCGGATCAATGAGCTAGACCAGAGCTCATAGCAATGGCAATTCCGAGTTGCAGGCCCATGCGAAGGGGGGGGGGGCACCCCTACCGATTTCAGGTCATGTGTCCAGCACCCTGTCGAAATTTGGAGCTTTTAAAGGCTGTCATGGATTATTATTTGCACGAAATTTTGTGGTATCCCGGTTTCGATCAGCTGGATGCAGAAGTTGTTATTTAGTGTACTGACGTCTACTCCTATTTCTTATATAATTGGTTAAATTTTCGTTGAGAAGGCCGAAATGCCAAGAAGAAAAAATCGGCGCTGCGCGTGCGGTAGTCTATCATTTCCGTTAATGTAATACAGTGGGCCCCGTGTGTTAAAAATACGTTGTAAAGATTCTGGCAAAATATGAGTTTCTGTCCATGCGTGTCATCTTCAAGTGTGGGTGAACATATAGGTAGGGCCACGGGAGAATTGGTTTAGGACTTGATCCATTTTGCACCCCCCCCCCTCCACACTACAACAATGCGGAATCAAACTGCGATTTTCTCGCACTGCACACAGATAGTCTGTACTCTGATCCTTTTGTTCTCAGATGGGCGTTGCCAGTTGACGTGCGGTTTTTAAGAAAGATGGAAAGCTATATGTAACGAAAAACAGCAGGGGAGGGGATGTGGCACATGTATGGAGGGTTCTGTTTGACGTAGAACTAACTGGGCGGAGCGGGGCGAAACAATTCTGAGACATGTGAATTTTGGACGTAAATTTGAGTGCGGATACTAATCTGGAAAAATGACCAAATTGTTCCGCTGGACTGGCTCAATGCCTTTCAATCAAATGCCCGAAAAATGCACACATTTCCATGACAGTGATGTTCCAGCAAGTTTCAATCTGCGCAGCTCCAACTCAATTGGAAGGGTCCTCGATGGAGTATCTCGAGGACATGGCTATGGTAGGAAGGAGACCATGATGAAGAAATGTAAGGATTAACATCGATCAGTTTTCGGAAATTTACTGTCAATGTTCGTGATTGCATACTGCCCATAAGTCGCGGAAAGTGCGCTCCCTGCAATCTGGAATGGGGGTGGTCTGTAAGACTTCTTGTACGGTACGCGTCAACTGATGGTGGCGCGAATTGTAATGAATCACGTAGATCACTTCCTTCAAGAGATGTTTCTTGAGATTATACATTTCAGAAATTTATTGTCCAATGTTGGGGATGTTGCTTACTGCCATAAAAAACATGGTAAGTACCGTTGCCGGCAATCTGGGGGATCGAAAGACTCAAACATTTTCGGTACCTATGCGAGACCAACTGATCTGGCCCAAATTGTAAGGATTAACATAAATAGTTCCTTCAAGAAAGTTCTGAAATCAAATTCTGAAAAGTATTGCAATTGTTTAGGACGTGCTCACTGCCATACAGGCGGGAATAGCCGTTTCTGCAATCTGGGGGTTCTATAAAAACGAAAATTTCCCTTGACCCTACGCGTCCACGATGGTGGCAGCTGGCCCGAATGTGGAGGAATACACATCGATCAGTTCCTTCAAGAAAGTTCCTATATTAAAACCTACAATTTTTGAAAATTGAGGGACATGCTTACTGCCATACGGTCCGGGAAATTGCGGTCACTTCAATCGGGGGGGAGGGGGGGGGGGGGTCTGGAAAACAAAAAAATTCTGGTACCCTACGCGTCAACAACCGACGAATTGTACGGAATAAAACTTGATCAGTTCCTTCACAAGGAATGTTTCTTGAAATAAACCAATTCGTGAATTCATGACGATTTTAGGTTGTTGCATGCACTGCCGTATAACCCCAGAAGTGCCGTTTCCTGCAATCTGGGGGTCTGTAAAAACGGAAAATCCCTTGTCGCTACGCGGCCACCAAGGTGGCGCTTCCGACTTTAGATTGGTCATCTGTCCCGCATATCAACACAGATGGCCCCGCCCTTGATCATACTAAACGAAAAGACAATTGGAACGTAATTACTATCAAGTCGATAATAGAAAAGCAGGACCACTCCATTCCCTTATACCCTCGCAGACGCGGTCCATAATGGGGACACTGAGTTATCTTTTCCCCTTACCAGAAACCTGGCTACTACGCTTGCTGTTCACTGTTATTTGCTTTGCCTGGGACACCCTTGCCTCGTGCCGGCTAATTAGCAGATCATGGTACCGTTACCGCGGGTACATCAGGGTTTACTGTTAATCGGAATCACGCGAGTCGCTATGAAATAACTTTAAAAAAAGTATAAAAAAATGATAAAGAAAAAATCTGAAAAAATGAAAAAGACGAAAATATAGGTTTCCTGTAGGGGTAGGGGTAGTGTGAGGTTGGTCTGTGGTTCAGAAAGCTCAGCACCCCCAAGTTATAGAATCTCCGAGGGGCCTGAGTACAGTCACTCAGAAATGCAATAGATTTCCAAGCTACCATCGCCATATCTGAAACAAAAACTAAACAAGTGAGGAAAAATGAATTGCCTCCATTGTGTTCGCCGCCCAAAGTATCCCGGTTCCGTTATTTAATTTTAAATCAGGAAGTGGCGGATGATTTGTTTTAAGATCGACCTTCTCAGCCCCGTAGAGTTATCAACGAGTGAAACCATGGGTGACTTGAACGCCTATATAATTTGTGTGGACCCCAAGTGCAAGCAACCGTTAGATTTTGGCGTGTTGAAACCGGCGTTTGAGCAATCTTCGCCCCGAATCGCTTCCATTTAACAAATAATGTATAATACGTACGTTCAGAATAAGTTTGAGTACTCGGTCAAAACCCCAACGAGAGCTTGGCATAAGCCAATAAACGAAGTTGGCCTTTTTAGAAATTCGGGAATTTCCCTACCAGACATATCGTCTGCTCGAGCAGGCGAGTGACACTTCTGGAGGGGCGACGCCAGTGGGGGAGGGGGGGGGGGGAGGCCCCCTCGTCGGGGACTCAGCAGTGGACCCACCGTCGGGGAAAATCTCCAAGAATATGGCTCGAGAATACTTGAGAAGACCTTGTCCAAAATACTAGGCGTAAAAATGCCACTGCAGATCGATCAGAATCAAAACATGCTCATAATGGTTATACAATGGTGGACTGGGGTTTGGTATTTTAGAATTTGATCGGAAGCAGGAGTGGCGCCCCTGATCTTTTTCTCGGCCACGTGGAGTTACTAGGGGAGGGAGCGAAAGCAGGGCGTAATTGAAGGAGGCGTTCAGAACTCTAATGGGCGACTAAACACGCCCATGAACTGAGATAGGGAAGTGCCACGGGCATGGGGTTGGTCAATTCGCTTTCTGGGGAACATCCCAAGAGGAACGAAGGTCGCGAGACCGAAGGTTCAGGAGACGACGGCCCGCGTAGGACCGAAGCCCCACGATTATCGACGGTTCAGTATGAAATAGGCCAGTCACAACAGCTGATGAACGCAGATAGTAGTGGCGGTCGGGTGGCCTAACCGTTTAACACGAGTCGCGGCAGTTGGGTCTCCCCCCGTACCATGGCAACCAGCTTGTCACGGGTTTTATTCGCTTAAATCAGGGTTGTAACCGGCTCCCCCCCGTTTGTCAGCAGGCGGTTGACTTGTTTAACTATGGCTACGTGAGGGTTGTGATGGCTGACATATAGTAGAATGAATACGGGTGTATGTTTTGCATAGTAGTACTACTAGTACCCGCCGTGTGTTATAAGTATTTAGTGGTATGCAGAAATGCGCATTAAATTTACATGAACCTGTACGGCCGGCGCATATATCACATCGAGTACTGAATGTTGCGTAGGACACGTGACCCACTCATGTCAATTGTCGTTCGGTTGCTCAACGCCGCCCGCATGCGCAGAATGAGCAATCAGTCTACGTTGTGTTAAACCGTTGGGCACCGAACGCCACTAACGTGACTTCTGAGCAACACAATAGGCATTTGCTTCCCTGTTTACTACACAGAGTGAACGGGACTAGCTCCCATGGCAGCGTCAGGGTCATATGGTAGCTGATAGGTGCCGATAATTCTCAAGTATGTGCGCCCACGCACATGTCTGTAGGTCGTTGAGTATGTATCCGTGATCGGTTGCGTATTCATACGAACCAGTTGACTCACAGGACACAAATAGCTCCATACCGATTCCGTATCGTACGAACTAATGACTACATCACGGGCACACGCAGATACAATATCAATTGCATATTCTAGCGAACTAAACCGACTTCCCACGCACTACTTAGAACAATATCGATTACGTTTTCATACGAACCAGTTGATTTCACCCCGACATAAACTTAATCAAATCGATTGCGTTTTGTACGAACTACTTGACTCACCACGGGCCATATTTGATCAATATCGGTTCGGTTTCGTACGAAACAATTTGATCATAACTGACACAAATATATTATACGCGTTGCGTCTCGTACGAGCAATTGAATCATCACTATGGTACATACTTTGATCAATATAGATCCGTTTTCGTACGAAACCAATTGAATCACCACGACATACTTAGCCCTATATCAATATCGATTTGCATCACGTACGAACTAATCAACTTACCACGGGCATAGATCTTTATCGAGTAACCGTATACGTCTCGTACGAAACCAGAACCAAGTGACTCACCACGGACTAACTTCTATTCAAATATCATCTCCTTTTTAGAGAAAAAAGCGTTTGTCGTAAAACCGCAGGCGTTTGAAGTGCCTACGGAAAAGCGCAGCATCTAAACGGCGCGCCAGAAAGGGGGTCAAGAGGATCGTACAAGAAAATTTTGTTCTTCCATTTTTACACCACAGACGATTGTAAGACACTTTCTGGGCATATGGCCCGCCATTAGAAACCATGGTCCATGTGTACGATTACGTGGGCGTATATTCCGCCGCGGGGAGCAAATTTATGAAGAATACTCGTATCGCGAATAATGCCTATCAAAAACTGCGGGCCAACTCCTGGTAAATGAAACATTGCATCACACCTCAAATTTTGTCCAATTTTTACGACAAACGACTTCGTTTTGATATTGTATAACTGAATGCATGCATTCGACGGTCACACCTATACCTAAAGTCCTATTTCACGGGACGCATTTATATTGCGCTAATGATGAACAGGCCCCCTGCAATGTGTAAAGCGAAGATGAAAAATTCCGACCAGTTGTTTTTGCAACTACGGCTGGTAGATACCCCCGATAGGCAACAAGCCTATAAATGGCGGATGTTAGCGCGTCAAACTGTCAATTGCGTTTGCCTATTGGCGTATTCCCATTTGCTCCACACAAGTGGGGGGGGGGGGATTAACGGGGGGGGGGGGTTTTTTTTTTTTTCTTTTTTGGGGGTTGGGGGGGGTTGGGGGGTTGAACCCACACACCCCGGTCGCGACGGTCAGGGTGGTTGAACCCCCCCCCCAAAACAAACACACAACCACATCACCCTCGTGGCGGCGGCCATGATTTGGCATAGTTTCAGAATCAGGTTGCCACTCAAGATCGAAATGAAAAGAACAGACTGAAGGTGTTTGGGGCGGCAAACACAATGAGCAATTCATTATCCCATATCTTGTTTATTGTTTGAGATATATAAGCGACGGCAGCCTAGGAAGCTGCATTTTGAAAGTGACAATAAATGAACTCGGGGTAGTATAGGCTGATTTCATTTCCATATATGTTCGACTTGTGTATATTCTACTTTGTGGCTAAGGATAAATTCCGAAAACGCTGTTTGAAGCCTTCCCTTAGCATCAAACGGCCTGAAATAGCATTAGCACTGTTAATTTGAAATAGAAACTATGTAATCGGAGTTGTCAATCGAGGAAGTATAAAATTCATCACCTGAAAACACTTATTCGGATTTCACGGAACCGAATGACCCGGTTCCATTTTTTTTTGCCAATCCACCATCTTGTCGCCATTTAAATGTTTGCGTACTCGGCAGTAAAGGGTTTTGAAAAAAAAAAAAAACATAGTGCGAGTAGGAATGGCATGAGGAATCGATTGGTGAACAAATTTCAGCCGATCGACCTCGTTTGACGAAGTTATGGTTACGGTTTTCGTGACCCACCCACTCCCCCCAGCCAGTCCTGAAAAAAAGAAAAAAGACGTTACTTCATTATCGCGTCAAATTTTTATCATTATCGGTAAGTGATTCATTATCGGTCAAGTTTTGTATCATTATCGGTTAGTGTTTTATAAGAAAGATTCTTTATCGGTCAAATTGGTGATGATTATCGGTTAAGAAAATTGGTACTTCATATCGGTTAGACCCATATTCATATCGGTTTGAAAAGTACTTCATTATCGGTAATGTTACTCATTTCGGTTAGTTTCATTATCGGCAATTTTTATATCTATGGTTAGTGATTATTATCGGTTGGTTATTCATTATCGGTTGTAACGTCCTTCGTCACGCTTTCTATGATTCTATCCGTGCACAGTCTTCATCCCCGGAGTCATCGCGACCACTGGGACTGTTTTGCTTGTGTCATTATAGTCAGGTTTCATTTCGCTATTCTCTGTAGCGTCGTTGCCCTCCATAACTCGTGAGAATTGGGGAGTGTTTTAACATTGTCAGCTTTGATCTTCGAAGGAGGTTCCGATACACAATTCAAAGTGCGCGTAGTTCAGATCCGCTGGTGGAAATGTAATGAAGCCACTGTCCACTATGCGGTTACCAAGCGGTGGCACTGGCGCCGATTCGATCGAAACTCGATATCGCCTCCTGTACTCTCCTCTTTTGACGGATGGTTAGCCTGAAGCCACAGAGGTGGTACTACCGCTGTGAGGAGCACTGATATAACAAGATAATGGTGAAACGTCATCTTCCCGTATCTGTCTTGTCTGGTACTATGCAAACACCAACTAGTGGTATCACGCAATAATGGTTATTCAACTGGTTTCTCAGAAAAGGAGAAGATGTGCGATGAGGACCTCACGCTTCTACACGTAATAATGTCATCTGTACGACCAAATCCGGCCACGAAGAAACTCGGAAATAAACAAACGACCGTTACCACCGCGGAAACTGACGATACCACGAGTGCTGTGGTTACCGAGAGGCGCATGCGAAAAGGACGGCATACAGCCAGGTAGCGGTACAATCGCAAACCACGTCGCTATTATTCAAAGAAACAGTTATGAAAGAAGTGAAGGCGCATAATGCTTTTGACATGGGTTGATATTGGTACATCGTTTTCGATCAGAATTAACATCCAGGCCATGAATGGTATCACGGCGCAGCAGGCCAAGTCTAAAATGGCCATGAACGAGATGAACACAAAGGAACTGGACTTGCGGGCCTCTGAAGGCACACACTGAGTGTTTCAGGTTCCCGGCACTTCCGACTATGAAAATTACCATTACGAAGGTGACAGCAATATGAGCGATCCCAGCCATCTTGTAGAGTAGAAGTATATGCCGGTATGCCGATGCCTTCAGTGGTGCGTGCCAATGTACAAATGAACGTTTGCTGTGACGAATATAGAATAAAATAATTCTAGTAAAATATAACATTCGAATGAAACTAACTATAATTCGCGATTTCACCGATTTCCACGGCATGTTTACTTCTACAAGCCGAACGGTGAATTTTAGATAGCCCATTACCCAGGAAACTTGCAATATCATCTGCACTAATAAAAGTTGAAAGTCATACTCAAGATCTAGTACCCTGCTAGCAGCATATTGATGTTAACAAACAGTCTCAAGTATTTACCTCTGTTCAGCTTATGATATCAAAAAAAGTAAGACCTCCAGAGTAATGGTCGAGCGGAAAACGATGCAGTGCAGTATCGTTTATGAGGTTATCAGTATAAATAGTGAACTATAATAGTGAAAAACAAAACAGTGCAGTGCAGTTCGCGCCGAAGAGAGAAATGAACCACCTATGTATACTTTCCTAACCGGCACACTTAAACGATTTGGAAGACGGGGTATCTTGCCAACTATGGAAACGCCAACTGGCTAGTGGAAACAGTACGGTTAACTGGTTGTTAACCAATTCACTCACTCACAAAGCACTCTGTAGGGCCTACATGCTGTATAATGAGTGCACTGATAAGATTCGCCTGGTAAAATGAATGAGAACTCCTTTTCTCTCCAAATTATAACAACTGTCTCCAAGTGGAAAAACGCGAACGGAAAAGTATATGAATATGCGGATAGTCAGAATCAAGAACTCAGGGGCAATTATGC
This sequence comes from Sclerodactyla briareus, assembly GCA_026419785.1. Lineage (NCBI taxonomy): Eukaryota > Metazoa > Echinodermata > Holothuroidea > Dendrochirotida > Sclerodactylidae > Sclerodactyla > Sclerodactyla briareus. The sequence continues at coordinate 127,654 of JAODTK010002466.1, forward strand.
AGAGCGACGAACCGATGATGCTCGCACTCCCAATAGTTCTACCTTGTGAAGTAGCATGTAACCTTGTTGGAAATACTCGCTTGCATGAACGCCTAATAAACCGGCACGTAAGTGGTCTTGTAATACTATTTCAACCTGCCTAATATTCTTCTCTTTGTCTTTCGTTTGCAGAAACATCTGCGACTTATACCATAACCAATCCCTACAGGTCAATGTAAAGGGCAATTGGGGGGTTGTTTACTGCCTTATGCACATGACTGCACACGGATGTGACTGAGGTTACAGTCTCCCGAAGCACTTCCATGAAAGTTCAGAGCATGGCTGCGCCGTGATGAACATGTGGGTGAGCCCAGTGCCGAATTGTGAATAGAGATTCAAGCCAAATTCCCAATTCTTTTTTTTTTTACTGTACATTGTGTGATTGAAATTAAAGAGATCAGACGAACTGAGACCATATAGATACCATATAAGACCATACTAGGAGTATGGAGAGATAGTTGTATTTAAACATAGATGACGTCAAAGATAATCTTAAACAGTAAAGCTTATTTAAGTACGGGCTGTGTTTGTTTTCGTTGTGGAACACAACATGTTTTACTTTTTCATAGGCCGTTGATCAGGCGAAGTAATTCAGACGTGGCAGGATTTTAATAGCAAACATTTCGCATGCTCTTCCGGCACCAAGCAGAATAGAGCTCTTGGCATCCACTATGCATGCTGGGCGCAAATAACAGATTGGGACACGTGTCGAACTCAGTGGGCAAATATAAGCGGACCATTCTACAGTGGCCCTTCATTGAAAGCTGCAATCCTACTGAATAGACGGAAATAGTTACTACAAACCCCCAACTACCAGCTGAGCAGATTATGATCCACGCAGAAGGCTGAAATATGCTACAATTTGACTATGTTATTCATTTTATGGTTTGAACCAGAATGCTAGGTTATGCATTCACGAGGGAATAGTGAATACAAGAGTGTGCAACTTTCGATTATCGAATTTGAAGAGGTCAAGTGGGCGAGATGACCCTCGATCTACACCCACAACAATGGGGTTCCTGTACTCCCCCGTGTGTAGAAAGCTGCATATCACATTTCAGCTTGATCAAGACTCAACTTCTGGACTTCATGTTCACAAGGTATTCAAACTTCAAGGCTGGTTACCTCAAATGATCTTCGACCCGAAATAATAGGGTTTCATGTTCTCTTATGCGCAACCAGTATGGACCTTTCTCAATCCAGGTGAGTTACCATGTTCTCAAGCCAAAATTTGCCAAATTATCATTTTCATGACAATTTTCACCCAACATGACCCTAATGCTCTACACCAAAAGAAAGGTTTCGTCCTACCATAAGAGAGTTGCATAAAACAAATTTTAGCGTGATCGGACCAGGCTTTCTGGGCTTAACGTGTTAACAAGAGGTTTTCCGCGCTTGACTCCTTTAGCACAGATGGACCTTGACCTGACTCCAAAACAATAAGGATAGTGTACTCGTTATATGAGAGAATCTAACCTACCGAGTATGAGATGCACAGATGCGTCGGGTGGTGTTAGGAGCCAGGAAACACATTTGGATACACACACCACGATATATACACACCCCAACACACAAAAAAAACATGCACACACACACACACACACACACACACGCACACACACTGGCATGACTGCATATAGATTCTGTGGTGAGGTGAAGGAATAAAAAACGCCAATAATTTCAATGAAATTCTATCAGTATGATCTAGAGCTGTTTTCAATAAATAATAATAATTTTCCTATTTTGATTCCCGATTTTAGGACATTTTTCGAAAGAATTTTAGAGGGGGGGGGGGACGACCGATACATTATTGGAGTAATCATTCTCATGGTTCGTTATATTTTCAGCAGGTTTCTGGAGGAGAATTCAATTTCCTCAGTATAGGCCAACTACAAGAGGGTCAGTATAGGCCAACTACAAGAGGGTCAAAATGTCAGGCATGTCCCGTTACCCCCCACTGGCTAGGTGAGGTCTACCAGTCAGTATGTTAACGGCAATTTGAAATGACATCCAATCACATCTGATCGTCCGCACGAGGTAAAAATGCATCAACCCTGCCCGACACCAGTGGGACAGGCGCCGTGTTGATGAATCCAAGGGTTTTTCAGCAGTATATTTGAGGCACCCTTTGAGTGCTTCTGATGCCTAACATTTCATAAATCGTGCTGACATTACCCTTCATATATCCTTAGTTAGATATTTCGTTAGTTGGGCATAGTTAGAATTGTTAGGAATACTAAAGTAATTATGATATTTCACTCACAAATGTAGGAATATGTTGAATTTACATCTATTCCTAAGGTTCACGCAAGCTGCAAATCAAATGAATTTCGCACGTCGGCACAAAATTATCGCGGTAAGCTACTATGGTCCAATTCTGAGATGTGACAAACGGTAATGTTTTCATTATGCCAGTACTGAAGTAGTTGACCACATCAGTTCGTTTTGAAAGACATTGACGATCCAGTACCCGCATAATTTTTGAGCGACGTGAAACCTTTTTCGCAGCGGCGTACCAGGCTAACGCATTCGTGACAACATTGCCTATAACTCTTGGCGGAAGCGAGCGGGACCTGTCATTTTGCAGAATGAGCAGAACAAGCATGGCCTAAATCCCAATGCAATTAATCAGAATTTCAATTATATAGGCTACAACGCAATCACGAATAATGACTGCGCGAAATATTTTGCGCATTCAGTAGCATTGTTAGCGCAGTAGGGCAGCCAGTAAACAAATAAATCATATACTTATGCCTATTCTCACATTTCAACCGGTTTCTGCCTGAATTTTCCTGTCTGAATTCTGAAATTTGAACCTCGGCTAGTTTTTTGGGCAGTCTCGCTCTGCCTCTCGCCTCGAACGCTCTTCCCATTGGATTTAGGAACATCTTTGATAACAATACTACATGGTTTGTGTGTCAGCAGAACAAAAAATCGCGTCATCAGGTTGAACATTCATCTTTAGGTGATACACATATTTGCGTTTTCTGACCGTTGACATGATATGATTGATGTAACTTTATTAACTTTTTTTAACTGACGTTTTCAGTGCTATGTGCATTCATGCTAGAGGGACACATTTTTTCGCATGTTTGCTACCCTCTCTTCACGCTGTAGGTCTATATCGTCCAGGTAGAACTTCCCAGTTGTATGACGTTATACTGTACCAGCGAGTCCAAGACTTCAGAACAACTCACACCAAAGTAGGTAATGTGTTAATGTCTCAGTCGAATATGTATAAGCTTCCATCGCGTTGCAAGCGAGAAATGCATTTTTCCTAGCTAACGGGAAATTGGATGGCAAAGGAAATGGTAATTAACTGGAAGGAGAAGGGAGAGCTAGGGATAGCAGTACGAACGGTAATGGTGCGGAATGGGACGAAATACAATGGGAACGGGAGAAGAAAATTAAACGAGGTGAAGGTGGACTTGCAAAATGCAAGATAAAAGCGAGAAAGTGACACAGTGCAATGGGAAATGGAAGGCTACCTCATACAAGTAGCGTATCGTTGGAAGAACGAATTTTCGTTGGTCTTGGCTGCTTTTAACTAAGGAAACAAAAACAACAAGGGAACGCTGCAAAAGAGCATGCATCGGGAAAGAAAGGCAATTGAAATACTCATGAAAACGCGGAAGAGAACTGTTGAACATTTTCTCCTGAATGTCCGAAATAGTTGAAAAAAATTGTCGGAGAATGAACGATTTGGAAATTATGCTTACGTCTTTTCACAACGTCACCGTCGGCCATACCTCCGACTGTTGGGGTTTCGTGTGGCACTGTGTTGTTAGGGCCGAGGTGTCACCCACATCTCTGCACCGGTCGCCCGTCTCAATTTGAGGCGGGCGGTCAACTTAGTAGGCTGGGCATTGGTTGCTCTCAGCTCTCTCTGAAGTGCGCCGGCCGGTTTCAGGCGAGATCAGTGTACGTGGCTACAACTGTTACTGGTCTGGCCGCTAAGAGGGTCGGCGTGAGCAGGGAGTGGCCAATCACATTGTCCCCTTGGTGATACAGGTAACCCCGATCAACAAACGTTAAGTGGGACTGTGGAGCGGACTGGCGGATTCACCACACTGTGAGTGTTTTATCCATTGTCGCAGTGTACACTTCGACCGGATAAGCGATGATTTTTTTGGAAGAAGCATTCTACGCTCAACTCAGTTCGGTGTTCGATGTCGTTCCCTCTTCTGCCTCAAAGGTCATCCTGGGTGAGTTCAATGCCTCCACTGGTATCAGTAGAGATGGCTGTGAGTCATTTCTTGGCCCGCGTGGATCTAGCAGCCGTGATGACAGCAGTCTTAGGCTACTTAGGCTTCATAGAAGTCGTTGGCCTTAGACCTGTTGTTCTTGGTTCGAAAGATATGATGCGAGGCGCTTGAATCTTGATTGGTACTCAATGATGGTGTAACCTCAGGAGATTGACAATGTACTCATAGACGGGAGACGGAGGACATGGAATGCAAGGTCTTTTCAGGAGTGCACCCTTCTTCACAGTGATGTCATGCAGGTTGCTGGTCATTAGCTCAGGGTGATTGCCAACATCCCCAAAAATGAAAAAAAAAAAAAATTAAAGTAGCCACATGTATGCTGACAAGCTGGGGCAGTCACTTGAGTAGAGAGTCAAATGTGGACCCCGAGAGTACGACGTGCAGAGTTCAAAGCTGCATCCTAGACACAGGGGCGGGCTGCATCCTGGAGCGTCCTTAGAACGACGATCGGCGGCAATGTTAGGGAAACAGTCGGAGCCCCATCGAGCGGAGCCGCTAGGCCAGCTCAGTGGTACGGACGCAGCTTTCAGAGAGCTTCGGCGTATGGCCACTGAGGCATTGTTGTGACGCGATCGTGAGGCGGAGGTTCAGCCCTCTCTGTGAGGTCCGTGAAGAGGCACCTAGCAACCGGTGCCTCGCAGCGGCCACCAGAACGATTCAGGAGGACTCTGCACTCGGCTCGGCGGTGCAATGGCCAGCTTTTAAGGCCGAAAAGCAGGGTCTTTGACCAAGGAATCCGATGTGAGGGCCCTTTGGGCTGGGTATTTTGATAATTTGTCTGAGCTGAGCCCCCTAGCTGGAAATTAGATGTGGGTGTAACTCCACGTGGCTGAACCGCCTGTAGACCTATGAAGTCCCTATTAATGGGAAATGGGAAATTCGAGCAGCATTGGAGCAGATGCGGGTGGAAAGCACCTGGGTCTTGGCCAGGCGGCCCCTCACGTTATGCGACCTCTACTGCTCTGTTTTTTTAGCTTGGGGAACACAACTGCTTGGAAGGAGACTTTTCCAGGACTTTTCGATGGGTTGATTCCAACTCGATGATTTTGGTACGTTTCGCACTCCGTACGGTATCTCTCTATATCGGGAGGGAGATGCCGTGAGTGTGCTGGTGGGTCTTGACGTTTCCCCGTGTCAGAGGGTGTTAGAAAAGGGTGTACACGGGCCTTCAACACTCTCAACACGTGTATGGACGCGTTATGGAGCGGGTTGTCAGTTGTGGATGTGCCGATTGCCCGAGCTCTCATTCGGTGGAGTCGAGTTTTATGACCTGGGCCGATGACACTGCATACTTGCAGAGTGTGTGGATTCTATGTGTGATGTCCTTGGAAAACCAGCAGTCGGGAGGTGAATCCGGTGTGGTCATTGAGGTATCATGGACGAGGACTACGGTCAAGTTTTGGTAGAATCTTGAAATGCGGCGGGGTATTTCAAGTGGTGATGAGCGAGAGTGTTGATGTTAACCAAGTAATTTTTCTACCCCGGCAGTGTCATTAGTGCCTGACCGAGGTCAGTATACGCCTTGCAGTGCATATATGGATTATGAAGTCAATGGATAGTGGTTGTGTGTTCCAAGTTGCGCTTTATTCCGGTGAAGATTTTGGACGTTCAATGTTGGTCTTTGAAGACGATGGGATATTTTGCCTAAATCACTCCGCCGACTCCTCGGTTATCGCTGGCAGCATCATGTACCTGATGCAGTGTTCTCGCGGAGGCGGGATCCGGATGTGATGGGGAGTGACCGGAGGAGGCCGGGCGATTGGAGCGGCGGGGGAATACGGCTAGGTGCCTTCCGGCATGTGCTCCCATGGGTGAGTGAGTCAGTGAGTCACAGATGTAGGGGAGGTATCCCCCTTGGTCAATACCTGTTGAAGGGTCCTACCTAGGCAATGCAAGTGTTGAGCGCGTGGAGCTTCCACGAGTCATTCCGCTGTCACTAACATATTGGGGGGGGTCAGAGGGTGTGCAGTGAACAGTAGCGGCAAGAAAATTACCGACGGAAAAGTTGATATGTACAGAAAGAAGGGTACTAAATATGGAGACTCATGAATAAAGACGTTACTAACCGAAATATAATATGAGGTATAATCTAGGATGTATGCTAAAATTATATCATTTCAGGCAGTGAAGCAGGTCTAAGTGCTTTCATTTAAAAAAAATATAATGCCTGGACCAGGGTATTTTCAAAATATAAGGAACAATTAAATACAATGATGGCAATTGCACGTAACATTTGTAAGCAGAGACACCGAGCGTTGTTGAAAAGTTTCCCTCTTTTCTTCAGAATTTCTTGAGTCTCGCCTTCAATTCCCCATACTTCGTCTCCGTCCCTGTCCGCTGCTAAAAGAAGAAATACAATACACCCCGCAGATTTGGATCCTTTCAAGGTTTTTGTCGAACCTCAAATAATTTAATTCATTTTCACTCAACAAAGTTACTTCTTTATAAACGGACGCCAGTGAAAATAAGCATGTATCACTCAGTGTATCACTCCAAATTATTTTAATTAACATAAAACGATTTTGAAACTATTTTCTGACAAACAGGTGTTATAAATATGACCGTTTTCCACAGAATATTAATAACCTAACTTTTGCGATCATGCGGAAGTTTTTTAAAACATATGAAGACGATGATCAATAGTCGGCTGGTTGAATTGGGTTTTGCTTTTTAAGTGTAATTGTTCATCACTGAAGCACTGAATGCGTCCATAGGCTTGAGATGTAACAGAGATGATATATAAATATATAGCTAAATTGCAGCCTATTAGAGAAAGATGTGATTTGGAGACCCAACCGACTTGTCGAGTTGGGCATGAGTTGGTCGATTCACTGACGTCACATATCCGCAAGAAAATGGCTGACCTCCTTTTCGTGGGAGACCCTTTACGGTCTGTACATCATTAGTGTCATTTGATCTTATGGAATGAAATTTAGCAAGGAAATCCAGGAGGAACGTTGCTAATTCAATGTGTAACATGACTTCGTCAAAACCTTGATAGGAGCGTGATACCGCAAAATGTTGTAGCACTCGACGGGGAAAAAATTCCTGAATTAACCAAGGGCAGACAAATTGTCCCGTCTTCAAGGGACAGAAATCTATTCATTGCACACCTGCACAGTTAGATTTACAGTCAATGCAACTTCCGATTAGCGAGGTTCCGAAGCAAAAAATAACATGATGGTACATATCATAGACCGCCGCATGATATGAACCTCCAGTTGTTTTGTTGAAAATGTGAAGTCAATGTGGGATTTGGGTATTCATGTGAAGTCATTTAGATTTAGATTTGCGATGAGGAGGAAAAGGCGATCTGCGGCAGCGGGGGAAGTCAAATTTGAAAGGAGGAAATCTCACACTTAATTGTGTTACATAACACACTCTAGCACTCACAACGGTATTAGAAGGAAGAGAGTGACTGGGATAATTCACATGGTGATCGAACGAAGTTTTAAACGAACTGTCAGGCGTCCGTGGATAAGATAGAGGGCTATGGAAGTAGAGACATTAGTCGAATAATTACGATGATATACTCGTTGTCATGGGAGTGTAAACGACAGACGACAGATACCAGCCGAATATTTCCCCAGAAGATCTTATTGTAATAATTAGACTACGAGAGTCGAATGGAGCACGAGTGAGAAAGACGTTCTCAACTCAATCTCTTATTTACGTCAGCTCCATAGATGCGGAGTGCTTGTGGAACGTTGACAAATATATTGGGTTGCTCGTGCTCAGAGGGATGATATCTCTTTCCGTTATTTCGGTTATCGGTGTGTCTACGTTTCGCCCACTGTTAAAAATGTGATCGGAACGCTGTGATGGTGATAGATTGTCCAATATTCTCATAGGTCAAGATCTTAACAGTGTATAGCCTGTGTGAATTGGATTGGCGAGAAAAGGTTCCTGAAAGTGACTATTGACATATCGACTTCCAGGAAGGCGTTGGCCATCTTCGCATCTCTTGATCATGGCGATACCTAATTCCTATACTGTTTTGTTCGTGGGGTTCACTTTCATTATTGAAAGAATTCGATAACTTGTTAGATCAGTTTGGTGGTGGGGATCCCCAACCTTCTCCTCCGGCCGATTCTTATATATTAGTCCTCGGTGCCTGCCCATAATGGGGGGGGGGGTTAGCAGAACCAGTTCCTCCGCGTGGGGCATTCACTTTCAAATTGATATGATATCGATTATCCATTTTGACGTATAGAAAAGTTTGCTACGTAAAATTTTTACCTTAATGTGTTATCCTCATTTTCGACGCGACTTTCTTTCTTTTCTCTTTCTTTCTTGCTGCTCGTTCTCTATTCTGGTATTTGTTTTGTTGCTGCGTGTGTACTCATCTCGACGTTGGCCTTGAATTGAGTAGGCCTGCAATTTGATTCGACGACAATTTTATTGATGATGCCTGTATTCAGGATACAGATACAGGTCGTTCAATATAACGAACTAATGAGTGACAATTTAATTTATGACGCAAGGTATGAGTTACTTTAACAGTGTTGATAATTTTGCGGGAGCAGTGCGTAGTGTATTCGCTGAAGTCTCAACATTGAGCTAGAAGACTAGAATAGACCTATAAGGAATCCGAAATCATTTTTGCTGTGGATCCATTTTGGTTGTTGAATAGCATTCTATGAGTATAGTTAGTGTTCCGATGTTCGTTCAACATTGGCTCATCGACGAATGCAGACGTTCATGAAGATTGCAGCACAACGTTCTATGTTCTTTTCAGCACATGTCTTACATGTAAACCTTCATTCACACCGCTGATGCCAAATCGGGACACCAGCAGTCGCGGTAGCCCATGAACGAAATGTCGGGATCGGCACAGGAACTTTCTGTTATTTTCCTAATGTCAATGTTTACAGTCGGAGTACCGGGTAACCTGATGACGTTAGGCGTGTCCTCAGAGGGCTCGCAAGTCTAGTACCTTCGTGTTCATTTCGGTTCATGGCCATTTCGGACCTGGCCACCTGCGTCGCCATACCATTCATGATTTGGATGTTATTTCTAAATGATCAAAAGGCGCTCAATACGAACCTTTGCAAAAGCATCTATGCTGCACTCACTCGTTCATGCTTACTCGTTGGTTAATAGCGCCGTGTTTGCGATTGACCGCTACCTGGCTGTGTGTCGCCCTTTTCTTAAGCGTCTCTCTCGGTAATCGCCGCACTTGTGATACTCGTTAGTTTCCGCAGCGGTAACGATCGTTGCATCGGTTCCTAGTTTCTTCTTGCCCGTTTTGTTACTCTGATGACATCATCAGTTGTAAGAGCGTGACATCATCTGCATATCATCCTAGAGATACGGAAGATAATGTTTAACACTGTCATGTTTTGTTGTCAGTGATTTTTAACAAGGTGTTTTTAACTCACTCTCTCCGTTGGCGTACCATCCGTCAGAAGAGACGAGTCCAGGCTGCAGGGAAATCGAGTGTGTAGTCGAGCAGTCCAGTGTCATCCATGATACCTGCACAGTAGACAGTGGGCTTCAATCACTTTTTCACCCGCATCACCGGACATACGCGCACTCTGACTTGGGCCGGGCAGGAATACCTCGAAAAAGATCAGAAAGCTGTACTCCCGCCTTCCGTATACAATTGTTGATGTGACCTGCAACGAACCCCGCAAAATCTCAACCAATGGAGGGTAATGACCCTGAGATAAGGGGGAAAGAATGTCTGAATATTATGACCCCAACGACCAGTTTCAGTTGCAGTGGTGATATCGAGGATAAAGACCGCGCAAGGATTGAGATCAGACACGATGGCGAACAGAAAGATGACGAAGAACCGATCGAAGTCAAGAACGGATCATATCAGGTCAGTGTCATCGCATCCGAAAGAAAAACGATCCGAATCGTTCTAAGATATGCCTTCGGAGACGCAGAAAGTCCTACACGCAGAGCTCAAAAAGGCATCAAATAAACATGTCATTGATCGAAGACTAACGATGATGCTGTTTATGACTACACTTTGTATCGACAATGGCGTTGATCCATTTTTGCCTTTCACGCGGTTTCTGAGTCGGATTCGCTGCTCAGTGAGATCAAAGCCAATAATCTGCCATTGTTCTGCTTTTGTTTCATTTCATTCGTATTTCCTTTCTGAACTGCTGTGTTTCGTGCTTTTGTTTCATTTCATTCAGTATTTTCCTGTTCTGAACTGCTGTGTTAATCCATTCAATCTACGGTTGTGATGCTAGAAAGTTTCTGGAATAGTGCAAGGATACCTTCAAACGACTGAAAGCTTTGCATCAAATGATGACTTAATGGTCTTTTCGTGTTACAAGCAATGCTTGATAACATAATTGGTTGCGGGCTTCACTACAACCAATTTTAGTAATGTCTAATGTGTAATATCTCTATATACCTGGTTCTGTAGTACGCTAGAACGCTGGATTCTAAGTAGCACTACGTACCTCATTGTCAACAGGGAAATGCGACTAACGCAGCTCCTGTTGTCAATTTGTTTCAAAGGACGTGATTTATTTCACCGAGTGCATAATCGCTGTGGGAAAGCACCGTGTTGATTATGTTAATACAATTTCATTCATACGAGATTTATACGTTCATAATGTGAGCGCGTAAGGGAACACCGTGAACGCATTCTGTAGCAACAGTTTTTTCTTGCGAACTTTAGAGGAGCTCCTATTCTAAGTTTGGTCACATGAACGATAAATGAGCAGATGGACGCTCATCATTCGTATGTCCCATAAGGAAAATGACTTGAGAGAGTTTCTTCCTCACCCGACTGACGCTTTTTGCTCAAATTGTTTCGGTAAACATTTAAGGTTGCGTCAAACGTACCATGTGAATTTCGGCTTAATATTACCATTGGGGAACTAGTCTGTATATCCTCAACGGAAACTCTACTGTTATTTAGAAAGAGTGAGTTGGTGTTCTCAACATTCTTTCAGTTACGTTCACTAAAATATCACTGGAGAGTGCTGGAGGACTGACGTTTTTTTTTATCTAATCGTGTAAACGGTATATCAGATACCCCAACGTTACGTAATATTTAGTTCCAATCAACTTATTATTAATAGGAATTAATATCATGAACCTTGTTCATTAGCAACATGTGTAGATTGAAGCCTATTGCACCTTCGTTACAATTCTAAGATTCATTGAAGAAATAAACCACTATGGTCGGAGAGAACCATACTGAAATAAAAGTCAAATATTTACCATTGTACTTCTTTTGTACGTTACTTTGTAATAATATGGTAAATTTTCGAATGTAATTTGGCATGTATTGGAAGCAAGTCCGTGTCACCGTGATGAATATAAGGTTATATCTTTTCCGAGATTACCGCAGTGATATTATTCACAGTGATAACATACCCACAGACGTCCCAGACGAAGGCTTTAAGCGCGTCTCTCTCTTGCAATAAGAAAAACATCGCCGGAAGTTTACCCCGCCCTTAAAAGAAAAACCATTTATAGCTTCAAGGTGATCACGTGCTGTAGGCTGGTGCCTTACTCAGCTGGTTTTCAATTGGATAATCGATCCATGATTTTGGAAAATTGCCCGAATTAGTTAATTATGGTGGGTACATTTGTAACGCCATAGTTCACGAGCCTCGCACGCAAGGACACGAAATCAGCTGTATCAGTGCTCACATAAAAAACAGCGGACGGCTGCCAAAGTTTTCATACTGGTGAAGTATGTATGTCTCTGGAGCTATTAATAGACTCAAAACATGCTCGTGTTTTCTTACGTTACTTTGCTAGAAGGTGAAAGCGCGACTAGTGAATTATTAAAATTGTTCGCGCAATTCATTCAGGTCCTAACTCTCTCCTTTTTCATGAGAAACGACCCAGTTTCAAGCAGTCTTTGCGAAATGCATAGCCTCGTCCCATTGATCGCCCTACATCGTCCACAGGTCGCCATAGTCTTCCTTCCCATGATCAGACCACTGCAGTTTAGTAGTTCATACTCACTGCAACATAGTCCGAACGACAAAAGATTGACAATTGGCCCATGTTATGTAGCAGTTTCCTTTGAAAAATGATCACGGTTGCAAGAGGAAATGCCCAACCCCCACACTCCAAATTGGGAGGTTCCGCATATGCATTGTTGAGTTGTTTCAATTTATTTCTGAGGCATTTGGAATTCATGATTGCCGGGCTGAACCAAGCACGCCGTCATGGACTCCTATCAGTAAATGCTCTCCGATAACAGGAAGGTCGTAATGGCATGAACATTTTTTTTTCACTTCGGCCTCTAAAAGCTTCGTTTTGTATCCTGATTTGTAATAGTTTCGACTCTCCTGTTGGGCCTTTTCCCCATGTCCTTCACTTCAATGTATTCAGAGCATATACATAGTGCACGTTGAATAATTCACCCCAATGGTCCCCGAATAATCGACTCATCAACTCGCAGGAAATACTATAGTAGACTGAAAACCCAGTCTCTTCGACTAGGTCCTGGATGATGAAAATTCATACTTGATACGTAGGTTCCCCTGATGAGTACATGAAACCATAAGGTGGTCTGAAGTCAACAGTATCGAAGTCGCAATCCTTGGAAAGCCTCGAATGGTAAGTACGATCGTATACAAGATATTGGTTTACAGCTTTCTTACAGAAGTTTTATTGTTTTGATAAGAGCTTGTTGGCAAACCCACAATGCACAAACATAACAGTACGCACCACAATCTGATGCTGGACCACAGCTATGCTGGTGAGCTGATTGTTGATGGGACAATGTCTATCGACATCTATCTATCTATCTATATATCTCTCTATTATCTATCTAGCTATATATCTATCTATCCAGTCTGTAAACGTCTGCTTTGGGCCACAAAACATGTCGTGACTTCACTAGAAGTGGGTCACAATGTTCATTGACTGATGGGTTCATCGGTGACACACCTAAAAGTCAAGGCCAAATGGCATCAAAGAAGCACAATGGGCCAATGAGTGGAAAATTGCAAAAACGCAACTTCTCCTACAAATTTTGGTGGTTGGACAGTGTGATGTGCGTCATATCGATGGTCTAAACAGCCCGTGCCTCGGGGTTGTTCAGGGAAGGTCCCAACTTGGGTCGAGGGACCCAGTTATGAAATTTCACACAAGGGTACTTGAAGGATCTGACTCCCACAAGATTTAGTTGATTTTGTGGTCTCCAAAGGTACATGATTGGTCCTTGGAGTGGTCCTTGGGTAGAGGGCCATTGAGGGTATTTTGGATTTTTTTGGCCTAAAGCCCACTTTGGGCCCTAGGGCCATTATATGGAACTGTAAAATCTTGTATCACTTACAAAATTAGTTGCTGTACTGATTTCAGTCTTAAGATGGCTGATGGCCGTAACTTTCAGGGTTTTTGTATAGGGATTTAGGACTCAAGGCCCTGTGTGGGCCTTGTGGCCCATCATGTGGAATTACGCAAAAGGCTTCTACTCTTACAAATTCTGGTGTCACAGTGCTGAAACATTCGGCATAATGCTGGTATAATAGCCGTAGGCTACCATTTTTGGTCCATGTCCATGGGCCGAGCCATTTTGTGAACTATTATAAAGAATAAATTTTAGATTTTATAGGCCCATATAAAAATACCAAGTAACTCATTATATGGGGCTTGTTACAGAGAGGGAAAAATACGATTACACAATCGCAAAAGGTAAGTCTTGAGAGCTTTATTGACACGATCAAGAATAGGCTGCCCGAATATCGACCGGAAGAGAGTTCAAAAAGCACTGGGGCAGAAGCCAGAAAAGAACGTCTACAATTTAAGTTTTGTCGAAACATGAGGAATCGTTAAGAACGCTGTGGAGGACGAACGAAGGGTACGAAGCAGAAGTATGAGCTTGAACAACCAGCATATAAGTTGGGAGAGAGGTTGTGCTGTGCCTTGAAGCACATCGTGAGAAAGTCGTAAGTAACACGTTTTTCAACAGGAAGCCAATGATCTTACGCAATATCGGAGATTATAGAATCCCTGGTGGAAAACGAACGCCTTCAATTAACCGAGCTGATGTGTTCTGAATTCTCGAGACCCGGTTGATTGCCTTCTTTGGGAGACCGAAGAGAAGGGCGTGTGCAGTTATCAAACAGCGAGATAATAAAATGTACAAAAACTTGATAGTTGTTCGGAGGGAAATGGCGGGAATTTGCCCATTTTTACGGGACTCGCATGATCTAAGATCTGTCAGATCTTAGATAAGTGATAATTGATAGATAAAATGGGATTTGTCATGATGACACCAAGTACGAGCTTTATTGACAGCTTAGAAAGAAATACGAGGCCATCAACAGTTACAACAAAAATGGAAGCGGAGAAGGAACTGTAAATCGGGACGAGTAAAAATGCACAATGTCAGTCTTCTTGGAAGCATTGATTAGTAACTTTTAGGCGTTACACCAAGAAATTATATCCTTGATACAATTGTTAACACGGAGAATAGTGCTAGCGCGGTCCGAAGTAGTAAAAGTGTATAGATTTGATACATCATCTGCGTAAATCCATAGAGGAAAGACCATGAGAAGAGATACTCACTGTATGGGAAGCACTATTTATACAACCGTAAATAGCCGGGCCAATAACTTTGACCCTTGGGGACCACACGAATGATCGGGACAGATGAGAAACGCTGTTTCCAACGTTAATAACAGGAGACGTCCAGTCAAATAAGATCATAACTAGTTGTGGGACTTGGTGGCCATCCATACCCATGCGAGTTTATCAGCGGATGAAGGAGGATAGTATGGTCGATTGTGTCGAATGCCGCACTGTAGTCTAGGAAGAGTACTAAAACGCATCCTGGCGCCGATCAAGAGATAGAAGTATGTCATTTTGTACGCGTGGAAGAGCAGTCCATACTGTGATTTTCTGCTGTAGGGCAGATGTAGGGATATCCAGGTTATTTTCAGTCAAATACTCAGAGATCTGTGCCGCTGCTACTTTCTCTATAATCTTGCCATAGAATTAAGCACTTTGAGATGGGTCTGTAGTTCCGGATGTCGTCCTTGGAGGCATCAGCCTTTTCAGAATAGGACTAGTAACATCTTTTTTAAATAAACCTCGCATTAAACCAGAGGACAAACTTGTATAAAACTATAGCTTTGTACCAGGGAGCAGATTATTTTATGCATTGTTTTGTTAATTGTGCCCAGTGGGTCCAGTACACAAGCGCCATGGGGAGGTCATAGCGATACGACGCACGTCCACCCTCAGATAGCAACCCGGCATGAACCGGAGCTGTGATTGCATTCCTCACTTGTTCGAATGAAGCTCAGTGTGATAATCCTTTTCCAGTTTGTCCATCATGCCGAGATTTTTTGTTCGAAAAGAAGAATTCCGCGAAAGCGTCTGCAAGCTGAGAAGGTGACAGCACTTTGGAGAACATCACCACCAGTCTTAAGACAGATTTGTTCACGATTCTGAACAGCGCGCTGGTTGCTTGTTTCATCTCGCCACGAAAGAACTCGGGTTTTTGGGCCATGGCGTCGATCCTGGGGGGACCGGGGGAACACTTCCCCCCCCCCCACTTTTCGTCGAAGTGGGGGAGAACATCATACCATGTCCCCCCACCCTTTGATCCTCGATGAAGACGAAACTAAATGTCCGTTGGTACACACGTATCCGTTAGTGGCTGTGTGGGATACAAATATTGAAAGCAAACCCTCACAAAGAACCACAGTGGCCTTTATTTTGAACCCGATTGTCCAAAAGTTCCGCGCGCTGCGCGCGCAGACGACCTGTAACTGTTGCTTCTATAGTGTCGTGAGCATCGTCATTTTGAAAAGCACATTCTGGCGATATGAGGCTTTTTTGCAAGTTTTCTCACTCATAAAAAAGGTAGATAACATAAATGTTCCATTGTTTAACACGAAGCGTCTTTTGGCAACCGGCGGATGAAGGGTCAGACTGCTCCAACACATATGAAAGTAAAGCAAGTTTGCAGGTCGAGGAACAACCGCTTGGGCAAAGAATAGGCGCAATTCAGGCATACAAACCTACCAAAGTGAATAAATGGCCCACAATGTCAGCAGAATGCCGGATTTCTCTGTCGAAAGCCCGATGATTGAGCAAGAATGTGTCAATCTTGTCAAGTTTGGACTTTTGTTTTAGATCGATGTCCAAGAATATGCAAAAACTTCGTCCGTTCCTGATGGTTGTTTCGCTGTCGTACTGTAGACCAAGTGCACGATAGCTATGAGATTCCGTGCAAAAATATTTTTGAATGCAATTATTGTAATTCTGGACTATTATTTTACAAATTGCTTCTAGACATAGCATTCTAGCCCACTGAGGCATCGATCTCCGATGCACTCTGATTTGAACAATATATATTTGCACTTCAATTTCACACAAACAGTCCGTTTTCCATGATCCGAAAGCGCGGCAGCAGACATTGTGGAGCGCGTCGAGATATTCCCTACATTGTAATGCGCTATATATAGATTGAATATTTATGTTAACAAACCCAGGCAAGAAAGTATAATTTCTAGCGAAGATGAGCAGCTTTTTTTTAAATCATAGACTATCCAGACACCTTTGCGAAATTAGACTTCGACTTTTGTGTGTTCCACCTTCATGAATTGCAATAACAAAGTCGAACAACTTTGTGATTTCAGTACAAATTTCCTGGAAGAAAACGGGTACGAGGCAAAACAAAAATTGTATTAACCTGGGTTCTAGAATGGGCTAAACGGTCTGACTTCCGGGCCTTTGCCACTAGACCCCAACTGAGGTGGTCCCAATGGAAGGTAGGATTCAGACCATTAACCAAAAGAAGAGAACTCACATTTTAGAGCATGAATTTGCACTAACGCCGAAACTTTTTCAAGGGGACGGTACACCTGACTGCCTGATACCCCTCTCACAGGCCTCACATAAATGTTAGCCCCTCGCCTAGTCAGAAATGTCTTACGTCACTGCTGTGCCGACGAGCGGAAACATAAATTCTCTCGACCTCGTGAACGGATTCTAAGTTTTTCTTTCTCTCTGCAACTGAAATCACATGGCACTTACTAATGTCGCAGGGCGAAAATACCTCCACCCAATAAATCAATTTGAGTTATCCCCAGTCTGGACAGATTAACTAGGCTACATAGTTTGTTCACAATTATCATTAATTGTAATCCAACTGCTTTGACGTCTGGCTCAGACTAACCAAATTGCGTAGCCCTTCGCAGAGCGCAAAGTTATTCTGAGATGAAAAATTCGAGCAAAAATTTACAATAATTCGGGGAAAATCTAGACGAAAAAGGCAAAAGTGAAGGCAATGCCAACCCTGTCTGCTGACCAGCCTGAATTTTCAATCAAACGCCCGAAAAACGTGCAAAATTTTTCGCGTGCTTTCGCACGCGGGGCTGCTTTGCGGTCGTTTAGGCGAAACTGTTTTGCTAAAAACAGGAGTGTCCCGTACGCCTAAGCCAGCTCATCAGCACTTTTTTCTCCTTTGAAGTTGTATACATATGTACGGAGGACTTCCAAAAAGTTGGGGGTCACGACTTGTACAAACGACTGCGCCCTTGGATTGGAAATAGTCCCAGCAGATACACCGTATATTGCTATTGGCAAACATTTATTTTCATTCATTTTGTCAACCCCAAGTTAGGTCACATTGTCAATCTATGCCCAACATGATGGTAAAGTATATCACTGATGAGTACAGAACCAACTTAGGGCAAATCAGCCATGTTATCCGAGACTGGGTCGGGCCGGGCTGCAGGATAATTTGAGAGTGAATACACGCACGAAAATACCCGAATTCGGAGAAATAATGGAAGAAATTTTGGGCAAAGTAAAAATGAAAAGTTTTTAATTATGGATTTGGTGGCCACTGTTTGGCCGAATTTTCGCGCGCATCAGTACTGATATAAGTTGTTCATATACACCTTCATGAAATCACTAACCTTTTTTTAGTCTGGGTCGTTGTTCTGCTGGCCCCAATTTTACTGAACCTGTGAACGTGTACCTTGCACCGGGTCATTGTTAAATTATAGTTGGGTGAGCAGTGGGTTCCAACCGTGACTAATCATTTGCATGATAACACTTGTCGTCTAAACTGATTCAATTATTGTCTAACCGAACAATAATCGCGTTGGAAATTGTTTCATGTCCAACTAATTCCGGGTTCGGAACCCAGGTGAAGATCTGTACCCGACTAGCGCCGAAGTCGAAGGGATTACCATTTTTCATACCGAGTGCTCGAATTTTAAATCGAATAGCCGAAGTGATCAAGTTTCAATGGCGTTCTTCTACCAGGGCTTTGTGAATTGCGATGTAATTTTATGCTCCGAATCAATTTTGTTCACTCGAATAATTTCAGAAGCTTTTGGGGGGGAAGAATACCCCCCCCTCCCTCATTTTATCTGAGCTGAAAATTCGCCGAAAATTCGTGGGAAATTTGGAAAGAAAAAAGGCAAAAGTGAAAAATGCTGAATTTTCTGGCTAGACTTTTTTCTCGATAGAAATGCCCCGCAAAACATGGCCAAAAACTCGCGCGCCGTCGCGCGCGGTGGTATCTTCGATGACTGACTTGTACACTTCGGCCAAATATTTACTGCTCCCCATTGGAATGGTCCCGTTCGCCTATGGTTTTCCCTCCGCTCCCACCTGGGGACCGTTGGTTCAGACCCCTTGGTCCCACTCAAACGAGGCCAGATAGAAAAGGTAATAAAAATATCCCATGTGTGATATGCGGTAAATCCTCTTATATGCACACTGAGACACCTTTTTTGTCTGTCTCTTCCTCGAATCACACATGTAGATTGGTGTTATTGAGCCTGGCAATTACCGTTTCCGTCGATCTAGTGGGTATGAAGCTAAATTTGTTCTTTGTACACTTCGCGCCAACCGATAGTGGCGCTCCGCTTAGATGGTCCTTTGCACTTGATGTTTCCCCCTCCCCCCCCCCCCCCACTTTTCAAAACGGATCGACGTCCCATGGGTTTGGGCACAGAGCAGGAACTTGTTGTATTTCCGGCACTGGTCCGGTAGATTTCCTTTGTCTATATGGAGGCCCGATTTATTCATTCTGCCGCTCAACGGCCGGTCGTTTTTGCGTTTGGCATCCCGGTGAGACTCAGAGTACCAAGGATCGCGGGGCCGGAGAACTACTTCTTTTCTCTACTAATGGAGCATGGATGTCCGTACTTCTCTGAGCTTGGTACAAATTGTGTGGCAAGGTGATTGACAAATCAAAAATCGGTACGATATCCTGACTAAATTTTGACCATATTGAGTTTTTTTTTAGATTCCTTAGACCACAGATGCTTTTGTACTTTCTGGGGTGTTCGAAACGTAAACCCGGAGACACGACTACATGATCTGATCTGACGGCAGGCAATTGTAGGTGGACACATCAGATACGAGATCTGCCCTACAGCTACTGATAATCAGTCAGTTGAGGACGGAGGTTGTGGTGACCAGTTTTGATGATGCAGATCACTTGAACGGATCACCTCGATTAAGTCATTGGCAGAGAATGCCCCGCGGAACATCAATGTAGGTTTAAAATCCCAGTTATCAGTAATGCTGTGGGTTATACCATAGGGACTCCTGAGTGTAGATATTCCACGAGAACTCCGCTGCAGACCTCTGTTTTTCCTACTAGCCGGAGGTCTATAAATTACAATTACACGCACATTGGTAGATTGGCCAGATACAGTACTGTCATATATATCTATTCGAAAGTCGCAACAGAGAACGCTTTTTGAGGGTCATGTTTGACCCCCGTTTGTTTTATCAATATGCTAACCCCACCACCTGTCCCGTAACAACACAGGCATGTGGTGAAAATCAAAGTTTGGAAGCATGAGACTGGGGTTGCAAGTGCGTGGTTATCCTTATCCTTCTGGAAACCAGTAAGTCACGTCTCCGTTATTCATGATGTTTATTCCTTCAGAAAGAATGTAGTCCTCATTAGTGAGGTGCCAGTTTTCCCTCGCTTTCAGAGACGGCAGTCCCAGAGAGCGAGCTTAACAGCATAATCGTTGATGACAAACATCTGCCCTAGGAGTAAAGCGGATTAGGTGTTTTGGTGCGCTTTTTGAGGCCCACCTGGGCGGGGTCTCGCGAGTCCCTTCGCACTTCGATTTGATGAGGTGGCTTTGACTGCCGGGAAGGCATGCGATAGTTTTGCCCACGAACGCCCTTTCGTCCCACGACGTGGTCTTTCTTTTTCCGTGCAATACAATGTCAGGAATCCCGTTCGCAACGTCCAGCATTGAGTTTCATTGAATGTGTTCCTTCTGGGCGTGTGATGGGTATGTTTTAATCCTCTCACAGTTTCCGCACGTTCACATTGAAATAACATTTGATTGTTTAGGTCGTCATTAGCGGGAGGGGGCCCAGGATTGGAGCAGATATCCACCGCATATGACAAAGGGGACTCTGAAAGGTTGACCGATGAGTTATCATATAAACACGTGAACCACATCGATTGGGGTCGGTTGCCCTTGGCGTCAACTTCGTAAACATTTGTTATGACATTAGTCATAAATCCCCATCCGAGGGATGCCCACAGAGAAAGGATCATCCCCAGGTCCCCATTCATGATCTGCTGCCCAAATCAACAGTAGGATAACAACACAAGACGTCATCCAGTAGTAAGCCATGATAAGCTATCAAGGGTTCAATAACTTTCTGTCGAACATGAACGGTACTTTCAATAATCCTCGGATTAAGTCTACGGCTAACATTGATACTCCGAAACACGACCGGCTGGCAGAGTGAGTTGAGCATAGGATGTAGGCTAGACATACACTGTAGCAAATATTTCCACGAAATAAACAGTGAGATACTATAAATTCCGAGAAAAAATTAACGTCAACAAGTAAAAATGGACAGTTCAATGTCCCAAGTGACAGTCCGCACAATAGAAAAGTAACTGGAAGCGCTAAAGTAAAGATGATACGGACGTATAGATAGTGAAACGGATGGAAAAAACAGAGAGCGATTGAGGGGCCATCCCATGCGACTTAGGGTGCACACGCTCAATTACCACACAATAGTACTTGAAATGAATTTCCTCCCACAAGCTTCAATTGATTTTCTTCAAAGTTACATGTATGGGCCTTGGGTAGAGGGCCATTGGAGTGTTTGGGAATTCGGGGCCCAGGGCCCAGTCTGGGCCCTAAAGTAGGGCCCATTTTATTTCGTAAGAAGACGTTACCGGTCATGTGAAATCCCGTCCCACTTGGGCCTACGGCCCATTTTCAGCTCAAAACCAGCTATGCTGCTATGTTCCTGTGGAGGTACTCTTTTTAGCTTGTTTGCAATCTTTGTATTCAACATCATATTGTGCCGTTAGAATTAAAACAGTAACATCTGATGAAAAGAAGCAAAACAGTCATTCTTTAATAGATGTTGATTAAACTTAGTCCCAATGTTTATCGACTTTGGGGACATCTTTGACTATGTGCAAGGCTAAATGTCAAATCATTGAAGCGCACGATAGGCCACTGTGTGAAATTGCCTTTTTCTCTCAAAATTGGTTATTCTTCGATGGATGTTGACCAAACTGAGTAGCAATGTTTATCGACTGCTTAGACATCTGGGCCTAATGAAGATCAAGGTCAAGGTTGTTACAGTTGCACAATAGGCCATTCTTGAAAACTGCCTATCGGCTCATGATCTCGAACATTTATCAAGAACTTTACATTCCTCTAGTCTTAGTTCATTTGTGCGGTTTGTTTGAGCTACAGCACCATTGGTGCATTAGTTTATTCTAATCTTTCAGAATTGCTTCAGATTTATGAGTGAAACACTGAAATGCCACTTTATCAGTTAGGCTACATATTACTTGATGATAAAAAGCCAACGGATATTTGCTCATCAGAACGTAGGATTTGCCTCTATTTTTAGTCGCGATTGTATGGATTTCATGCATGCCCGACCCGCATTTGCAGCTTTCAGCCAATTAGTGCCACGATTTTACATCATTAATCGTTCGATCGATTTCCTTTTCGTTTTCTTATACAGATTGCTCTCATAAATATAACTCGGCAATGACAGATCAGCTAGGAGGTATTATGATTCAACACCGAAAACCCAATTTGCATCAGGAGCAGTGCTCCCACCATCAGTGTTATCGAACGGTGATCTGCAATGAGTGATGGACTGCTCAGGGACACTAGCTAAAGCCAAGGGCGGCGATTTGTGTTGGCGGTTGGGGGGGGGGGACGGACAAGATGGATTAATCTAAGCGGAGCGCCACCACGTTGGCGCGTACGTGCAAAAAAATTTTTCGTTTGACATGACCCCTTAGATTGCAGGAACGGTACTTCCCCTGCCTTATGGGACAGTCAGCAGCATCCTAACCTTGATACAAAAAAAATAATATTTCAGGAAGGTTCTCCAAAAACTTATCGCCTTAGGATCAATTTCAAGGTTTTGTGTGGTGCTGTGACGTTCTGAATTACGATGCAAGTGAGTTTCAGTCATGAAAGGAGCAATCGAAATGGGCAATGCCACCACTATATACGTTCGCGCGAGATTTCGCAGGATCCAATTTGACCGACGATCGACATTGCACTGACCCTCCCTGACCTATCACTTACGGTAGGGCCGGCTGAGTTTGTACTCAAAGATTACGGCCCCGTTTTATCTTCTTTGCGGACCACAGGCGCAGGAGAGGCACTCTACTTTGTTCCAGACCTTGTGGCTCAAATTAGTATAATACAGAAGGAAAACTGCAACTGCGCGCGAAGCCGCGCGAAAATTTTACACTTTTGACATTCCATCTAACAAACCTTGTCTTCACCAAAAAATTTAACATGTCTTTCTACGAAATGTTGGCGTTTCCTGGCCGAATCTCCGATGGCTATTTTATGGGGTTTCCACCCGCACCGTGTGCCTGCCCACTTAGTATGTGTTCAGGTGCACTCAACCAACTTCCAAAAAGGGCGCACTCCTAATTGATTGCCGATACTATATTTTAAATTTGCAGCTTTTAATTTGCAAGAGATAGACCATATTTTGCCAAAAACGAATTACATGACCCTCGCCAGGAGGTTGGACTTAGTCCCCGTCGCCCACATTCTTCCTCCGAAGACAACAAGTTTACACTTTTGGGCATTACACATCAACATTCCGGCACTTAATTTGGACTTCACTTTTGGACGGCCTTTTCTTCACTTGAATCATGGTCTTCTGACGACCGCGATTTGTGGCGTTCCTGGTTGCATTTTCGATGCCGCACCGCGTCCCTACATAGTGATACTATGTGCCCCATCTAGTGCACTCACTTTCAACTCAACAAGTGGTGTCGCCCCATAAATAATAAAATCACAAGATCCCGCCAGGTGGTAGACCCTACCCCCGTCGTCTCAACCCCTTCACCTCAAGATAGCGATTGTTTGACAACGTCCAATGAAGGAGAGACCACCAAAGCTGGTGAAGCCAGTCTCATGTAAACGATAGGGATTGGAGGAGAACCATTCTTTCATTGATAATTTTATTTGATAATGTAAGAACATCATATGTTTGCAAAAGGCACATCATATCTGACACTATATCCCGACCACATGAAATACCCGCGCGCAGCGCGCAAAAATTTCGAAAATGGAGCCAATTCCCACACTTGATCATTTGGCATCATGCATTTGTTTTTTAACGGGTTGCTGATGGAATTTCGAAACAGTGTCCAGCAAAATAACAGTCGGGCTCAAATATTGGGGGACAAAATGCATTGCGTCCCCCCCCCCAACCCAAATATTGGGGGGACGCCGTCCCCCCTCCCCGTCCCCCCATGATCGCCGCCCTTGGCTACAGCAACTCAACCAACGTCTGAGATGCAAACATTTTTCTTTTACTAACGATGAGGATTGAAGTAAACAATTCCTTTCAGGTGACTTCCTGTTTCTGGATCGTTATTGTTTCTGACTTCCGGTTTCGGAATAGCACATTGTCGGAGAAATGTGGATGTGAAATCAAATTTGATCAAATATATCGTACCGGTAGTATTAGGGTCCTATGAATTGGGTCAGTGACGTACCACGGAGGGGGTTTGGGTGTCAGACCACCCCATGACCCCAGTGGATCATTAAATTGTTAACACAAAAACTTTTTTCTTTGCAGTCAAGTAGAAGCTTTGCAGCTGTTATCCCATCTCCCCCCCCCTCCCCCACCCCCCTCAAGACATCTCTCGTACTCGCCCCTGATTTGGGTTCTCATATAACGTCCTATTAACCACTTCACGTTATTGCTAAATAATCTGATATATGACATCAATAACTTTCGATTTTGAAGAGAATTGTGCCTTGCCTTATGACTTACCAAATGATAGCAAATAACAAGCGGTTCGTAAGAGGCGAACAAAAGGCGCCGGCGTTTGCATGACGTTACGGTAAAAACTGTCCAGTGAAGTTCGATATCGTTATGTGAATTAACTCCCGATATACCGTTAGACGATTTTTCGCTTTTTGCTTCTTGCTTTTTCTTAACGGCCTATATTTTTCGCCGACGATTTCGTATTTTGACCGTCAACAATCCATGACTAATTCAAAACTTTGATAACAGCTTCGATATTTCACATTCATTAGTTATGTATTCACGGCAATTTCACCGAATTACAGTTCAATTGCACAATAATTGATTCTTATGGCCTCTGATACCAATTTGATGGCGCTATGTTTTTAATATGTTTTTTATCCTCTTTCTTTTTTTCCCTGAACTGCATGTATGTGAGAAGTAATTCGACCTTAAAAAGTATATGATGACCTTGCAATGCGCTTTATACTTATACTTATACTTATATAAGTACGTTGTTTCTTCTGCTTTTGTTTGACAGGCTACTCGTTGTTTAATACAACAATGACCATAATTTGTTATTTAACGACCCATGACTTCGACGAATGTAGCGTACGCTCGGAAAACAGTGTTCGTTATTGTGACCTGCCATCTCGTCTTGAACGCATTCAAATTCATTTGCAAAATATGTTTAGAGCGAAGATGCTCTCGAAAGTGATAGCCAAATATTGTTTATAAAAAATTGTCATTTCCTCAACGCTGTTATGTATCTAAAGGGTAAGCAAATTAGTCTACCTATGTCGACCATATATGTTCAAAACATAAACTATTGTAACTAGAAAATCGAAAACAAAATGTCCGTGACGGTCTCAAGCAGGCTATAATTAAACACTGGGCATAACGTATTAAAACTAGACATCGCATGGCGGGTAAACCGTAACGTGTATATCCTCACTCTCGATCAATCGAGGGTGACATTGTTCGCTTGTTTTCTCAGAAGGGGATTTATGACCCAGGGAAGTAGAAGGTTGGTTCGAATGCACACACCATGCTCCGAAAATGCAAATCTGCAGTAAAATCAGTTCTGTCGGAAATTCGAAATGGCTGTTGGGTTGGGTCCTATGGGACGAAATTATGGTCTGAAAATCTTTTGTTCCAACCTGCGAAACTGGAAGGAAGTCAGTACCCGAGAAGTTTAAAATGGCCGCTGGGTTGGGTCGTTTGGGGCAGAAATAATAATGATACAGCATTTGTATAGCGCTCAATGCAGAGCCTATGAGCGCTAAGAAAGAAAATCCTAAGAAGGGAAGCAAATGGAGTAAAAGTGGGCTTTCACCCGAGATTGAAGGCGTCAACACTTGGTGACATGCAAAGGTCGTTGGGAAGGGCAATTCCACAAAGAAGGTCGGGCCCAGGAGAACATTCGATCTCCATACGTTTTTGTCTTGGCCTTGGTGTATAGCTTGGTTATAGATGACGGGAAGATACCGCAAGTGCGAGAAAGGTGATGATACGGCGTAAATGTATCTATAAGAGAACCGGAGCGGGCCAGTTGAATATCTTATACTAAGCCAATATATCTGAAGGAAATACGGACGCTTGAATAGGAAGCCAGTGGAGGTTTGCCAGCCAACAGGGGTAATATGTTGCCCTGGTTGCCAAACGGTGGTTGTACAATCGGGCAGCAGCATGTTGGAGGTGCTTGAAGCTTCGTAGCTCAGAAAGAGGTAGACCAAAAAAGCAAGCCATTACAAAAGTCAAGGGTGGAAGGTAACAAAAGGCATGTGCAACGTTCTCGGAAGTTTTTGATCCAAGAAATTCACCGTAGTTTCCCACGAGTATGAACGGCCATATCCAGCCAGAGCGACACATGTTACGAATATGTTCTTCAAAGTTCAAGTGCTGATCGAACAACTCACCAAGATTCTTTGCAGAGGCGACAGGCATGGGATTCAAGGAGTCTACAATTCCGCACAGGATCAAGAGGGAGACCCTCACGAAATCTGGAGGTGAAATGAATCGCTTCGAAACGCACAAATCAGCGAAAAACTCCGTCTCGCAAAAAAAATGAAAGGTGATCTTGACACAATCGCCATGCCTCGAAACGCACAAATCAGCGCAAAACTGTGTTCTAGAGAATTTTCAAAAGGGCCGCCGGGGGGTAGGAGATCGTGCGACGCCCAGACCCCTGCTTCACTCATTCAAAATTCAATACGCGATCATGTGTGCAAAGTTGAAGAAGAAACAATGTCAAATCTGTGGAAAAAAGCATTCAGCAAAATTTGCAAATGGCCGCCGGGTGGGGTCGTTGGGGAGAAAACGAAAGTTTGTATCTTAAACGATCGCCACCGCTTCGAAACGCACAAATCAGCGAAAAACTCTGCAAAAAAAAAAAAAAAATCCAAAACTGGCCGCCGTCAGAGCAGCCGGGCGCCGCCCACTTCTTGACCCATTCAATTTTTCATCAGGGACGTCATGTGTGACAAAAGTTTCATATCGATCCGATAAGCACTAGGGAGGGAGTTATTGTATAAAACCTTATCAATTCAGTTTCGTTGAATTGTGAAATTCCAAGAGGGAACGGCTGCAGAGTGGTGCAGCGACGCCCACATGTCGGACTCATCGAGAAGTCCTGAGGGGAAATCTGTGCAACGTTTGTGTCATCGGGACATTGGGTTGAAGAAGGTATTGCGGTTAACACGAAAATATTCGGCGGACGCGGCGGCAGCGGCGCGGCGGCAGAGACGACGATGCCAAAACCATAATTTCCCAGAAGTGAGTGGGGATATAATAATATGATACCTATACGACTTTATTCAATGATTATTTACAACAATCCTCACACACATTACACACATACCCCTCATGAACGAAATCTTATTATACGCCTATGTTGGCACTCATGAATATACGTTTCGAGACGAAACTAAAACCAAGAATACCAACACATTTATTTCTAAACAATGTAGAGTTCAATATGGGCGCGGTCTTGTCGACTTGTAGTGATAGATAATTTCGCACGGGACTCCAACCAGAGAAGGGTCACGTGATCAGTAATAGCAAGTGTTGTAAAGGGGAGACGTACGTTGGAAACAGAATCAGCGCGCTGGCAGTGGGCGTGGCCTGACTATCAGTCTCACGGGACATGAACAGATGAAAGTAATACGACGGTTGCGTGACCTCCCCCCACCACCCTCTCATGATATATGTTGCATGGCATTGCAAATTAGAGTTGGGGACAAATCGCACTTGTGATTGAGGTTGAAAAATACTGGTGACTTGCTCATAAGTGAGTAATAATAATAATAATAATAATAATAATAATAATATTAATGAGGACTGATGGAGCGCAAATGCAAAAAAGCATCTAGGCGCTTTACAAACCTAAAAGAAACACAGAGAAGGCAAAAAAAACAGAAAAAAATAAGCAGAGGACGAAAAACATTGAAAGAAACACACAGCAGAGACATAACAGGAAAAATCTGTAAGACCAAAAGTGCTGAGTGAAGAGAAACGTTTCAAGACGAGATTTGAAAGGAGTCACAGTCGGAGCCAGACAGACAGAGTCAGGAAGGGTATTCCACAAGGGAGGAGCAGCAGAGGCAAATGAACGGTCATCGTAGAACTTGGTGGATGAGTGAACCATGACTTCAAGCTGTTGCTTGGAAGATGACCTTAGAGATCTGGAAGGAACATGCAGCTGAACAAGCTCTGAGATGAAATTGGGAGCAATGCAGTTGATGCTCTATATATGAGTTGAATGATCTTAAAGCAATTCTCTGCCTTATTGGGAGCCAGTGAATCCCGTAATAGCGGGAGTGATTGATGCTCATGACGAGGAACACAGAGAATAAGACGAGCAGCAATGTTCTGCACTCGCTGAAGCTGGTTAATAATATAGTCCAGGGGGACCAAATAATAAAGGAATTACAAGCATCTAGCCTGGATGTGACAAAAGCATGGATAAGCATGGTGGTGGTCTTCTGATCGAGGTACTGGCGAAAGTGAGTGACTTGCTCGAGGTACTGGCGAAAGTGAGTGACTTGCTTCCAATGAGTTTGTAACGTGACTTGCCTGAAATGACTCGACTTGCGCCATATTTTGAGTCAATGTGACTTGACTTGAACAGATGATGGTGACTTACCCTACCTATGTTGCTAATTGCCACTTACCGGTATTGTTTTCATAACGTATCCAGATATTGCGCACATCGACACGTCACATTGCGCCATTATGAGAATTGGGAATTTCTTATGAAATCGCTTTGCTGATGTTTAAGGGGCTCGATCAAATGGTTCCAGTGTATCTCTCACAGATATTAGGTGCGGGTAGCAGCTCTAAGTGTTCATGTCTCTCCGTCCATTCGTTCTCCGTTCGTCACATATATCTTCATAACCTCTAAACCGTACCTGCTATCAGATTGAAACTTAGCCGATGTTTTTGGCTCTCTGCTGGCCAGAGGGAGTTGCGTTTCGTTTGCGTAGTGTGATTAAATTTCAGTTAAATTTAATTAATTACCTCAATTAGTCTTCCCACAGCCATTCCCATTTTAGCTCTCTGTGGAAGAGTTTCGTTTACATACTCCCTATCTCTGCAGGGAAGGCAACAGGTAGCAGGGAAATGTCCATTCTATTTGTCAGCAGGTCGAGACAAGCTACCTACAGTGGGTCTCGCATAGCCTGTACTGACTGTATTCTGATAATATCAACTCATATATATAAACTCAACTGACCTGTCTGCATGATTCCACATGATCACAAACTTGTATTGGAATGAGTTGGAAATGCCTAAAGGTTATATCATATGCTATGAGGTTGAAAGTTGAAATATGTAGTCAAAATCTATTGACAACATTTTTCGAACGTCACCGGACGGGCATTAGAGGTAAAATTGCTGAAATAGGCTATTCATAATTCAAACTGTAGATGTTATGTGGTTGAAAGTTGGGATATACGGTTAACATCCCGCGTGGGAGAAATTTCGAAAATCATTTAGAATCATCCAGGTCATGTGAGTCGAATTACCTGAATGTTCATATCTTTCAAACCGACATGCTATGAAGTTGAGACATCTACCAACGCATGCGGACAATGGGAATTCGGGCATAATTTAGCGTGCTAAGATGTCCAACGTATTTCCTAAGAGAAGTTGAGCCATTCGTCGTACTCATCCCCCCCCCCCCCCCCCCTCCCACACACACACACTAATAACCATTGTCTATAACCGTGCCCACGTGTTCTCTCCTGTAAAACATTCGCCTATATCTTACTCTGGTTTACCCTCGAGACAGCAGACTATCATTTCAACCGATATGTATCATTGTCAACAGATATTTCTTCTACGTTCAATTATCCCCAAGAGCAATCACTAAAGCTCGCTTCCGATTACTATGAAAATCAGCAGAACGTTTACCTGTTTATTACCTAGCCTAAGCACTTAATACGACATGTTAAGTGCTCTGACAATTGGCAATAAGAGATCATCCTCCTTTTAAACACGCACTGTCAAAATATATGTTGACCCATGTAAAATCACATCCTTGCAGTTGCAGTTTAGCAACTGAGGTTTAGGTTATGCGGTGTAATGATAATATATACAATATCCCAGCGTACTGCGCCACCTATATAGCGAACTGATCCGAGGCCAGGTACAAAGAAAAACATGAAAACAATTACCTTACCAGTTCTTCAGCCAAAACAGCAAATATTCCCGGACACGAGGGCTGCATTAACAAATGATCGGTTTCCATAATTGGACGAGTACATGTACCACAAGAAAGACTGATCACGTTACCTTAAGGTATACCGAAACGGATTACGGAATGATTGCTTGAGAGAAGTAATATAATCGGGGCGCTATACAATTCAAAACCTTTAATATGGGTAAGTAGTTTATCATTTATGCGCTCGCGAGCCTCGCGTACAGGTAGTCAGTGCCGATCTTGGAGGACTGGGGTAATGTATTCAAATCTTCTAGTAGATTTTAACACTCTGGCAGCCAGTGTTCTGAACAAGCTGAAGCTTGTACAATTGTGCAATCGTCATGTGATAGATTTCCTTAAACTAACCCCCCCCCCACTAGCCACAGGGGAATGGATGACATATCAAAACCCCACTCGCCAAATTTGAAGTTTCTACAGGTTCTAGCACGTTGCCTTGTTGAGATATTCCAAGGCCGATGGTCATGTAAAATATGACTGAACTTTCAGTACTTTCTATGTATTACATATGGCAGCTGAAAACTCCACCCCCGAATTTTCAGCCGATTCAAGTGCACCGATAATTAAAGGCACAATCAGTAATTGCAAAATTTGTTTCGTGACATCACAGGGGAACTGCAGGATTCCATATGAAGTCAATGAACAACCTGGTACTTCTGAAATCTTGTACCAGACAAACTACATAAATGAGATCCGATTAAAAACCAACAAAATGTTTACAATTATTATATAGAGAATGATCTCATCTCGTCTTTCTGAATATCGGCATGGTGCAAAAATGCAACAATTACTATGTAGGATCTATGGGCAGCTTTGCCTTCCCCCCCCCCCCTCCCACACACACACACTAATAACCATTGTCTATAACCGTGCCCACGTGTTCTCTCCTGTAAAACATTCGCCTATATCTTACTCTGGTTTACCCTCGAGACAGCAGACTATCATTTCAACCGATATGTATCATTGTCAACAGATATTTCTTCTACGTTCAATTATCCCCAAGAGCAATCACTAAAGCTCGCTTCCGATTACTATGAAATCAGCAGAAACGTTAACCTGTTTATTACCTAGCCTAAGCACTTAATACGACATGTTAAGTGCTCTGACAATTGGCAATAAGAGATCATCCTCCTTTTAAACACGCACTGTCAAAATATATGTTGACCCATGTAAAATCACATCCTTGCAGTTGCAGTTTAGCAACTGAGGGTTTAGGTTATGCGGTGTTGTTTGGTGTTGCTTTGTAATGATAATAATATAACAAATATCCCAGAGTACTGCGCCACCTATATAGCGAACTGATCCGAGCGCAGGTACAAAGAAAAACATGAAAACAATTACCTTACCAGTTCTTCAGCCAAAACAGCAAATCATTCCAGACACGAGGGCTGCATTAACAAATGATCGGTTTCCATAATTGGACGAGTACATGTACCACAGAAGCGGAATGATAAAGTGACCGTAAGGTATACGCGAAGGATTAAGGAAATGATTGTTGAGGAAGTATATAATCGGGGCGCTATACAATTCAAAACCTTTAATATGGGTAAGGCAGTTTTATCATTTATGCGCTCGCGAGCCTCGCGTACAGGTAGTCAGTGCCGATCTTGGAGGACTGGGGTAATGTATTCAAATCTTCTAGTAGATTTTAACACTCTGGCAGCCAGTGTTCTGAACAAGCTGAAGCTTGTACAATTGTGCAATCGTCATGTGATAGATTTCCTTAAACTAGCACAGGGGAATGGATGACATATCAAAACCCCACTCGCCAAATTGACAGGTTATACAGGTTCTAGCACGTTGCCTTGTTGAGATATTCCAAGGCCGATGGTCATGTAAAATATGACTGAACTTTCAGTACTTTCTATGTATTACATTAGGCGCGAAACTCCCCCTCCCGAATGTTCAGCGATTCAAGTGCACCGATAATTAAAGGCACAATCAGTAATTGCAAAATTTGTTTCGTGACATCACAGGGGAACGGAAGGGATTCCAATGAAGTCAATGAAAAACATCGTATTTCTGAATGTTTGTACCAGACCAACTACATAAACTGAGATCGAATTTAAAAACCAACAAAATGTTTACAATTATTATATAGAGAATGATCTCATCTCGTCTTTCTGAATATCGGCATGGTGCAAAAATGCAACAATTACTATGTAGGATCTATGGGCAGCTTTGCCTTCCCCCCCCCCCCTCCCCTCCGTGATGTCATAAATTTCTCAATTCTAAAATTAAAGTGAAATATCTCAACTAGGCAACCTGTTAGAACCTCCAAATTTTGGGTGTGGGGATTTTCATATCTTTCTTTTCACTGTGCTAGTGTCTAGTTGAAAAAAAAACCATTTGGAACATGACTTCCAATTTAGGCCTACTCTTGAGAAATCTATGACATCACGGGAGGGGGGGAGATGCAAAGGCCGCCGATTGACACTACACAGAAGATTCCACATGTTTGCCTCATGCATGATTGGTAATAATATTGTAAACGTACAGGTTTGCCATTAACTTTGTAGTCAAAAAGAATCTGCAGATCGTCCGGTGATGTTACAAGGCAAATTTCGCAGAGCTGATTGTGCCTTGTCGATACACTCGAATCGGCTGCGGCTGTCATAATATAATAAATAGAACGTACCCAACGTCTATCCATATTTACATGACCATTAGGTATTAAGTATATACATAGATGTGTAGGCATGGGTATATATTGATTGTCCGAAACACTTTTAATTGAAGTGCGCTGGCTGTAACTGAATAAGCCCTAGTTTTTTCTACTGGACAGCAATCAGCTGCCAATTTTTTTCTTCTTATGACTTACTGAAGAATGAGACAATGGAGAAGAGTTTCTGGGTGAGCATACCCTGTTTTTTTACTTGATACGTTTTTACGCTTCAATTTGAGAGGCATATAACTGGGTAACCAGAACGAATGAATAGGCGACAGCAGCGTTTACACGGAGTTGGCTTCATGAGATTGCAATTGTCCATTGTTCGCTAAGTGTTGGGAGGTGATTGCATATTTTATGCTCCTTCCTCAGTCGTGGCACGTTAAAGTGTGGTCATATATATAGAAGAGCTCTTAACAATCCCTCCTGCACGCAGTTCCTTTAGACAGCAGGCTGGCTCAGCAATTGGACCAGCACGAATGTTTTATGAATATCTATGTTTTCGAAAGATTTTTTTTCATGTCATCATTTCTGTAGCGAGTCCACATCTCAAGAGCGCGTCCCGAACCGATCCTACAAGTGAGTCCGAAGTCCAGCGCCCGAGTGTGAGTCCCGAGTTCGAGTCCCAAGTCGCAATGCATGAGTCCCGAATTTTTGATCCATGAGTCCATGTGTAATTTTTTAAACACCTCACCGTATCGGACACCGGCAGATCCGACACCAACACCAGTCGCTCTCGACACTGACAACAATTACAATGACAACCAGTATCGGAAATAGGAGCCACACGACACCAGAAGGGTCCCGACTTCACCACCAACACCAGACACAACAACCAGAAAACGTTAAAATGTGAAGAACACGGTGCGTGAATTGGTTTTAACGTAATGTGTCATTTGCCTACACTATAGTGTTTAGCATATATAGTTCATCTGGTAAACGTGTTTAATATGGGCAGTATTGCAAAAGTGATTGCATAATAAACAATTTCATACACATAACCTCTAAATATTCACAGTTACGATCAATAAACACTCTCATATCATGTTCCATCTCAGCCTAGGGCCTAGCAAACCCTGAGTTTTACTGCCTTTGCTCTGACCCTGCCCCGACCCTGGTCCAACGACCAGCCCTGTCTGTTCTGTCCCAAGGGCCTATACCGTGCATCTATCTATGACCCCAGCGCCTTTCTCCCTACTGAAACTTTGTAAAAGATGAAGAATGTATTCTTTCTAATGTGATGTTCCAGCAATTTCAAAATTCAAAGTTGTGCTCCTCTCTATGTTCGAGTTCCCAATTAATTAGCTTATCTCGCCTCGTATTCCACTGCGACGCAATCACATTTTTTTTTTGATATAATTATATGGTTTTTGCACTATATATACGGCTGTACTTCATAATTATTGGCAATCGTTGTCAAATTACAGTCTCAGGATACCTCTACTGCGTGGTTTTGCCTGACTGTTGGCACATTATGGGCCATCCTATCGACTAGACACCCCTCCCAGCGGGACGAATCCTGTCCACGTCGTGTCCCGTCAGTAATATGACCAAGTGAGTTGGTGCTGCTCGCATAGTGCAGGGTCACCCCATAGCTCACGGTAGGAGCAGGTACCCCAGGGGTTTTGCGGGATGATTCAGGCTGCGCTTGCCCGGAGGTTTGGCTGGGTGGGACGGGTGGCTATATAGGTTCATTCCAGCACGTGCTCCCATGATGAGTGTGTGAATGATTGGGGAGTGTGGAATATAGCAATGTGGGTCTGCGCCTTCGAAATCGTGCTCACACAATTTGACACAACAAGTTCATGAAACACTTGTTTCTTGGGGACCAGTCACTACCAGTCCATAAATTGCACCATACAACAAGGCTCATAACGTCTCCAGTTTATTATCTCTCGGTCCCGCAAGGGCCGACTGAGATATTTTAAGTCACGTTGCCATTTCACCTATATTTACTGTGCGGGTTGCCGAGGCAACGGTTGCTATGGTAACCATAGTGGTTGGTTAGGCACTATCCACTGAGGGATACCCATTAGTGGGGGTGTACCCGTGGGTGCCAGGTGATCCAGCAATGAGGTTGCACTTGCGAAAGTGTCCTTTTGTGTGTGTGCGTGTATTTGTGTTTGCGTGTCCGTCAGATTTTTTATGGTTTTTTTCGCAATTATCTCCATTTTGGATGGCTGAACAAAGTCAATTTTTGCGCACACTTGATAAGTACAAACCACATCGTTGTTCTCAGAATAAGTTGGAAACTATCAAAATTTTGAATTCAAGGGCAAAAAAGTTTTGAGGCAATTTTTCAATTCACGAATTTTTCAACTATCTGTCAAGAAATTCGCTGATTTCGAGGGCCGAATGATTTCAACTTTGTAGCAATGTAAAAAGTCAAATTACAACGTTTCCTATGCAATCCGCGGAAAATTACCAAAAATGTGGATTTTAGGGGAAAATTTGATTTGGGGCCAAATTTTGGGGCACTTTTCCCGAAAATCGTCTGTTTTCATCAGTATCTGCAGAAATTGGAAGGACTGATGATCAATTTTAGAAACAATTTACAGGGTACAAAGTATCAAAGGGTTTCCCGACATTTATGCTGTAAATTACCGGAAATTTCTATGAATAATGAATATTTTTGGGGGAAAACAGCGGATCCCAGACTCATTTTGATGAATTTTTGGTCTTTTTGTAACTCGCGAAAATGCAGGCAGGTAGAAACAACGGATAGTTCTATATTTGCCGATGAGATCCTACAACTTTGGGGATTGCCCTCTTGTTTATTATTTCCATGCCTGGTACCTGTCCAACCCACATCGGAATGAGCCCCTGCTCTAATTACCTCCAAGTTACTCTGCTAACCCGACTTATCCACCCTAATCCCTACACTAACTCACACAGGCCTTTCACATGTAATTGATATTTGCCACAACTGGTGCCAGTCACTTTTGGGTGTCATGTTATAGACGAATGTGTGTACCGGTTGTGCGAAATCTTATCTCAAAGTTTAGGTGTAGCCTATTAACCCGGCCACACTCCATGGCCTCCTGGGCACATGTACGTTCAATCTTTAAGCTTAATCTGGGTCAAGAGAACAGCTTAATCTGGGGGCAAGGACAACGATTGCAGTTAACTTAGGCTAGGGTAATAGACGTACATTATCTTTGTAATACTTTCCCGTCAATACAACCATTTAGTCAAGAGAGGGTTGAGGTAAAAAATGGCGCAAATGTTCAAAGGAATCCGGTTGTGACAATCTCTATTTTAGTCGCGCAGAAACTATATCGTAGGGGACGACAAGCACGGAATCAGCCCATAGGAATACCTTGCAGCCGGGGGACGACCAAGGTGACACAACTGCCGACGTCTCGCGCACCGTTGCATATCTTCGCGTAGGCTATACTGGGGAATGCACCCAACAAGAACGGTTCGCGCAAAATGGTACATGCGTAAACCAACGAGTTTCGGTGGCGAGCAATGATACGCCAATTGTGCGGCTAAATTATGCAATAGTGAGGCAGGTATGGTGCCACATACGAATACATTTCTGTGAAGAATGGATTAGTCTGAGGTTTTATGGATATTCCCGCACTTGTGGCTGTTAGAATGCAGAATGTAGACACTTTTGTTTCTACCCCTCCACACTGATAATGAAAGCACAGATTCGACTGAGGCCTAATCTAGGCTAGCGTTAGCCTACGTAGCTTGCCATGTCTGGCCCGATGTGAGAACTACATAGGTCAGGTATCTCGACAACTTTAGTGCATATATTACATGAACCAAAACTCCATTTGGCATCTAGGTTAGCCCAATTCCTAGCACAGATCAATATTCAAAGTCAGCCTGGCATTAGGCCTTGTGAGAGTTTGCACACAATGACTGATTGAGCCAATATTCTAGCATCTGGCGGAGCAATTGCATAGACCATTTCTGAATGAAACTGCAGATTTAATACCCAGCCAGTAGTGCGTTTGGCGAACGAGATTCCCCAGCTATTTCTGTCTACTCCCACGGTGCGCCCCAAAGGAAGGCCTTAACCCAAAACTACAAAACGAAAAACTTTGAGGCAGCAGCGGCGCTACAGGAGTGCTGGCTGCGGTTGCCGGGAAAGGAGGTCGCTTACAGGGACTGCGACACCACATATCATTAGATCTACCTCTCATCCCCCCCCCCCCTCCTCTCCCTCATTTTCATTAATTGGCTGATGAGGTACATTTAAAACCATAGGCAGAATAAATGAAAGTTGTCGGGACACTGGGGGAAATTAAGGCCAAAAATGCTGGTTGATGGTCCTGCAGGGGACTTGCCATCATGTGAGGTATAGTGTCAGGGCATCACGTGCTTCATGAACTCTGACTCTCCATTGGGCAAACCCATGATGCCGCCGCTGCTTGAGGATCTTTCTGTCTTGTAATACTACCTTATATGTCTATGTTTTTGGAGGTTTTTCAGGATTATTTCAGTCTTTGTCCTTTGGCCTTCTGGAGGTCTGAGTGCCGCTTTTTTTTTTCTTAATGGTTATACTTGCCGAGCAGAAGATCATTCCTATCCAAAGCCCCGCAAGGGTGCGGAACCGGATGCTGCACCTATAATTGTCAGCAGCGAATATACGCAGAAGCTAAATCATTCGAAAGACACTTGGGATGATTGAGCAATTGATTGTAATTCATTAAGTTTATTTGTTGCAACAACAAAATTGTGAGTCAACATCTCGTAAAAACCATACATTCCCTAGTGTACAGGCAAGGGTAAGGAATGTGAGGCTATAATTTTAATTTCATTTCTGGTCAGGTTTTTAAGTGGGCATTATCTCAGTGGGACAGCCACTGTACAACATCATAGGTTGCCCTGACTTCGAGTTGAGCATAAACCAAAGTTTGTTTTCATGCCGCGCTTGTCTGCCTATATAGTAACATAATCAGTCTGAATGAAGTATGAACAGGCTGCAAGGGGCCAGCCGCTAGTATAGGCTAAGTGGCCCAAAAATCCCCAACATTGATCTTCAAAACGGGAGCAGAAGTGGTTAAGCTGTTGTTTTAAGGCTTTAACTGTTTCACACTTCTTAGTTTGGACTCTTCTGCGCTTTCTCTTCAGTACTCCTTTGATCAGTCAGAGAATGTTAATTTAACCTCTATCAATTGCCTAAATATGGAAGCTCTCACTGCAATTTTCAGAACTTTGTGAGCATGCTGGAGTCAAGCCTCTAGAACCCTCAAACAGTGAAGACTGCTTTTGCAGCATGTGAGTGATCCTTTTTATATGAGGTTGATTGTATATATTAGATAACACACACTTTCTTGATTATGAAATACAGGAAATGAAAAAAAATTATACACTGTTGTATTATGGTACAAGGTGTATTTTTAAAATCTTCTTAGAGATGAAGATATAAACAAAATAATACCTGGATACATGCCATGTTTACATATTGAAGAATTAGTATTTAGCATAGTGAGTGGTACAGTGACCTAATAATAACACACTACCAATCTGTTGACATTTCAGCTGCATATTAGACTGTGTGAAATTACTATGGAGAAATTAGAGGTTAGTCTAGTACTATTATTTTGCATGATGATGTAAAGATGGGACCTAAGTAGATTTGAAATATGATCTTGATTTTTATATCAGCAAATCCTATTAATAATTTGCAGGGCCTTTGGGTGAAGCCATTTTCCCTGAGCAAAGCCATTTTTCTTAAAGTTTACTGATATGCCAAAAAGGTAAATAGTCTTTCCTCGAAAAACAACAAACCAAGGGCTTGTAGCTTTATACCTATATCATACCCTACCATTTCCCATATTCACATGCACATAGGCTATACATTAAAGTCTCAGGTAGTCAATGTTCTTTGAGAAAATTATTAATATCAACCTAATTAATATTTAAGATTAAATCATTTATTAATCCAATCTTCCGCCCAAGATTCCCAGTAACATTTTCAACTTAATGATTAATAAATAGTACTAATATTCTTAAAATAAAATCTACAACTTGAGAAATGTATGTTTATATATTTTTAAAATTAAAAATAATTAAAATCAGCAGCCAGTCCAAACATTTGTTCATATGGTCATCAAAGACCCTTTCGCTGCAGTCGCCTCAAGTACAATTTACATGTGGCAGTGAAATATGGCCTGATGCCAAGTGGCTGGAGGCATGAGGATCCTTGTGTGGAGCGAGAATATTCTTGGCACAATTTTTCTGTTTAATATACTCAGCGTACACACATCAGTTGAAGGTTTGATCAGTCACCGCTAATTATCCTTAACTTAGCCTAATCAGGCTGATACCTATCGGCCTACTGTATTCTTTTGTCAACAGCCCGCTATCATTGTTAACCATAGGCCTCTAGCTTTGTCACTAACGTATAAGGCTTCTCGGCGAAAACTCAACCCCATTTTCTGTACAGGTCACCGTTTGTGTTCTGCATTTGGCTGAGCAGCTAGGCTGTGTACGGTTTCGAATATGCAAAATTTTTCCCAGTCACCGGTGCTGATTATCTGTTTACCACCTGAGTTCGTCGTACACGTAGCACAGTCAGGCAGTTGCACATACGCCTCGTGCTAGTGAGGCCTACTTACAATCGCATTGCCATACTGGTATGTAGTGCCCATCTCGCGCACTGTTTTTTGTCATTTAAATAATTCACTCCGAATTTTTGCGTCCAAAAGCTTACTATTGTATTCTTCGGGTAATTCTTCCATATTTTCAAGCCCCCCAAAGAAACAAATGTTGTATTTTCTAATTACTTAGCTAGTTGCCCGAAATACGTATGATAATTGACCCTCGTTGCCTAACGTTACTGTCAATGTAATTGCTGCTAGCTTCGATCTTTTGCGGCATTGCCCACCAGTGCACCGCGCGTTCATTGGCTGCAAAATACCTAGCCGCCCTCACTCATCTAGCTCTGTGGTTTGATATCGCGCAGCAGGTACCACAACACTACCAGAGGACAAGTTCTCACCAAAGAGTTTCACTGCAGAAAGCTTTCCTCCACCCAAATCTTACACCACCCTTAAAAATAGCTATGTGTCGTGATACCTTTATCTCTCTGATTTGGCAATTGAGTGCTAGCCCTTGTCATTCTTGACAACTCTGTACTGGAACTGTGCAGACTTGCATCCGTTGAGTGTAACTTGTGTTAGTTTGCATCTATATTTCTTACTCCTCTGCCAAGCAACAGCTTTCAGTCCATTTTATGGCACGCGTCTGATGGAACTAGGCATGAGAAGCCACAGGTAAAACTCTTACTGAATAGGCTTCATGAGTAAATTCAAAATTCCTACAGTTCTATTTCCTTTGAATTGACAAAAATGAAGAAAAATATTATAGGACTCATCTCTGGACTCATGCTGGAAAGCGCCGCGTCCTGAGTCCGAACAGGTGAGTCCGAGTCCATGAGTCTTGAGTTATTATCCGGAGTCATGGGTCTTTGAGTCCTGACTTGCTCCGATTCCGGACTTGATACTACAGCACTGATGTTCATTACACGACGAGTAGAAAAGTTTTCCGAATCAGGGGTAGGAGCATGATTTTTCAGTGGGACACTGGGGGGGGGGGGGGTTGACTATTTGGTGGGGATCCATGTTCCCATCTAACCGAGCGCCACCATAGGTTGCCGCGTATCGTACAAGAAAATTCCACCAGCAAATTATAGGCCTCGAATATGGCTGACATGGCACTTCCTCTTCTCTAAGAACAGGATGCATTGGCATAGCACATGTCAGCAGGCCCTCGACCCGAAACTCAGAAGGGCCCGCGATCCGCATGCCCGCGAGTCGGGACGAACCCGCGAGTCAGAAGGCCCACTAGACCGAAACTAAACAAGGCGACCGCCCCCAGTGTCTCGCCTGGTTATGCGAAATGTTTTTCTCTATTAGTCACCATGCGAACAAATACAAGCATTTATGAGTTTGCTTTTACGATTTGTATTGGTAGCATTTGCAGAAACCCCCTACTATCAGTGACCAATTTCAATCCTTAAGGACTGATTTTGACAATGTCTACCATATAAGTTTTGTGGAAATGTGACTAAGATTTGCCCAAATTATGCAAATTAGACATATAATCAACGTTCCTGTTGACCCTTTTCTCACTTCACTTATCTCAGGACCAATTTTGACCCACACTTAAATAAAATACCTTTCATCGGATTCACAAACTTAACATTTGCATGAAAAAAAAAAAAAATCAAAAACACTTTATACACACTGCATAACCCCTAGTGACTGATTCATGTTTACCATTTTTGGGGCGAGAACTAAGGTAGAACCACCCACAGCTCATAGTGGAGGCTAGTCCTATCTAATAAATTTGTCTTATATTCTCAGTGTCATTCCATAAGATTCCATTCATATACAACCCCCCACTGAGTTACTACTCTCCCCCCCCCCCCATCTCACCACACCAGAGCACTGCAGGTGTAACCCGAGTGTTTTTTACACTTCTCTGTTCATTGTAGGGGCCCAGAATAGGTTAGACAGGCTTAGTGACCCTCAAGGGACAAGGCAGGTTTTGACAATTTATGAAATCTCTGTCTGTCCGCAGATGGAATACTATTGAGATGAATGGAAATACCTGCTGAGGGGTGAAATGAGTAAACTCCGCAACATTTTGTTATTGATAGCATGCTATAAATAAATAGTGATTTCAGCAACCAAATGCTGGTTTAGCTAGGTTGCCTCAAGACTAAACCATTCTTAAAAACGTAGCGTACAGTCTCTGGAACTTGTTGCAGGAAATGTTATTGTTGACAGTTTTTGTGGTCCATACGTGACCTTGAATGCCCTTTATGGACTAACTGTTTTTTTTAATGAAAATGTTACCCGTGATCATATGGCAGCATGTCCCAAACATTTCAGCCATATCACACCTCCGTCCACTAAATGATTGAAGAAAATGTTATTATCTTTGGCAGTTTTCTTGACCTCGAATGACCTTGATGACATGACGGTTTGTATGAAATATGCTGCCTCAAAGTGTTGATGTCAACCAAACCCCAAAAGCATTATGTAATCAGGTACCCATGCTCTATGCTAAACGCCCAAAAGGTATTAAAATCACCTTTGGCCCCTTGTAACGAGAAGACCAGGTGTCCGATGAAGCGGGAGTTGGTTTCGTTATGTAGCAGACAGAGAACTTAAACTATCCATATCCAAAAATCGCCAGTTTTTATTCTTTTGGCCTGTAACTCCTAAACAAAGCACTTTCCTTCTCTTAATACTGACCTTTGAACCTTTGACCTTGTCTTTAGATGTTGTTTGATTATTCAACCCAAAAATTACCATGACAATCTCTACGAGCACCTAACTGCATTCATTCCATTCTTACTGGCCATTCAACAAATTCGAAAAATTGCGTAATTCTGCAAATTATTACATTAAATGAATCTTGAATTGCCCTTTACCTGTTGTTTACTTACCATGAATCAAAAGGTGTCATCTCCACCAAGGTTTTCATGAGGATTCACCACACTTTAACATGCTAATTACTGCAAATAACTAGGTTGAATGCGGATTAAATAACATAACTGACCTTCGGTGCCCTTGTCCCTACGGTAAAATTCATTGGGACCTATAGGTACACCATCGCCACCGAGTTTCCGTCGAATCCAACGAACTCAAAAATTCGCAGCATTATGCCAATTAGACTACTTTATTAGTTATTACTTCATTAGCATATATCAGGCCCATGAATCTAATCCATTCGTGTACTCTTCATAAGGTGTTTTTATACTCCGAACGGCATCACCAATGCATCTCTACCGATCAAGGAGATATCTTGTCCCAAGCTCATTTTCAATTGTCAGT
Organism: Sclerodactyla briareus; assembly: GCA_026419785.1. NCBI lineage: Eukaryota > Metazoa > Echinodermata > Holothuroidea > Dendrochirotida > Sclerodactylidae > Sclerodactyla > Sclerodactyla briareus. The sequence continues at coordinate 170,362 of JAODTK010002466.1, forward strand.
AATTAACAATTTATATTGCAAATGACGTGTGTCTTTCGGGGACGAAGGTGGCGTCCATCGGCACTCTTCAAACCGCGCACCTCCTCAAAAATGTCCTCCAGCATGATGGCTTGTGCACCTTCAGGAGATATCGAACCGCACATACGAGAGACGACAGACGAAGCAACGAACAGACGAACAGACGGACAGACGACAAGACTGACAGACAGGACAGACAGACAACAGACAGACAAACAAAGTGACCACTATGCATCTCCTTGAACAAAGTTTCAGGCGGAGACAAAGGGCCCGCGAGTCAAATACCCTCGAGACCGAAACTCAGAAAGGGCCCGCGTATCAGTATGACCCCGCGAGTTAGAATACCCGCCGAGTCAAGAAGGGAACTCTGGAAACTGCATGGGTAACCAACCGTGCGAACTCACTTTTTTTTTTAGCATCACTGTCCATCTGGCTCATGTTTATCTTAGCGCATTTAGGCTCAAACTTGAAGTAAAAAATGAATGAAAAAAATACATCTGGGATCAGGGGAATATTCATTTTTGATGGTCACAAAATTGAAATTGGTTAGATGGGTTTCGACTCATCGAACAATTCGCTGGGTAAATACCATAAATACACACATTGTCATGCTGAAATCAGGTCAGGTCATTGTGTATATGGGTGTTTTTGAAGGGGCCCAAGAACTCAATGCAGTAGGCTATGGTTACCAATATTTCATTGTGAATCTCTATCTCTCTTATCATTGGGATGTCTTCCAAGGTTGGTAGCCAAGAAGTGACCATTTCCAACATGCATTAACCGTACTTTATAATAGCTCCATGTGCAATATACTGCGTAGGTCACTGGTGTTATGTGCATGTGAAATGTGACTGTAGTAGTGTCTAGGGCTTGGTATGTTTGGATCGATGCAAAGCTGGGTGGTCTTTTATTCTGCACTATACGTCTATGGGGTGTTTGCATTGGAATCAGGTGTGTGCTTTTCTCAGTTGCTTTCATACAGACATGCAACCTGCACCAATCCAATTAGGCACGGCACAACTTTTATCCATGAGAATGCGCGTAGGGATTATATGATACCGGCATATGCGGGAGTGGGTTTGTGAATTCTGGACAGTGATGTAGTCGAGGCCGCTGCATCCGAGGGCCAAGGCCGAGGCGAGGCCGCACCCTCGAGGCCGAGGACGCACCTCGAGCCGAGGCCGCAACCTCGAGGCCGAGGCACACCGGCCGAGGGAGGGGCAATAATAATACAGCTGAAATGTTAAAGTAACGTGCTAAATACATAAATAATTATGTTTTGTCTCCCCCATGACTACAGCTATAGTCATTATGATTAATATCGGGACAGGCAAGATGAAAGTGCCAAAAAAACTGAGGATGAACTAAACACAAGTTTTACTTTATGCAACAACTTTTATCCTTGAAGTACTCAAATAATAAAAACTATGGAATTCCAGTTGAAGATGTGAATGCTTGGAATTTGTTAAAGGTTTCTTCTCACAAATTTACCATCACCTGTTATATAACGTTGTATAGAACGACCACTTTGGCATATCCAGCGACAATGTCTGCGCATCTTAATGAGTGCACAGGGTATGGCTTAGAAGTAAGGCGAAAGCTGTTCGGAGAAAGCTCAGGGTGAGTGCAGAAATAAGGCCCACCCCCCCCCCCTCTCCCTCCCCATGATAAGCAGCATTTCCAACAGCGCACTACTAGCTGGGACTGATAGCACTTCATATCCAGGGCATATAAAGCAGAGTACTTATATTTGGCCCCCTCTGGTTTCCAAAGGTTGTGGAATGTGAAAGCAGATGATCGGCCCCATCCAATCAATTTGTGAACGACACATAAAGTTGTTTTAAATATATAAAAAAGAACATTTTTAAAATCCGTCTGGCTAGGCAGTAGGAGCAATACAATCACTAAAATCAACCCAATCATAAAGTGACTTCAAAACCGAACGACAAACCAAACCAGGAAAGCCGAGAGAGGGCTTAGTAATACTCGACAGTACTGCACTGAAGTTTGTTGACCTCAGATGACATTGGCCCTGACCACCAAAACAATAGGGATTCTGGACTTGATCCACCAAGGTGGGGTCGATTATCGTGTTAACAATCCAGGCGTCAAACCCATACACCCCGCACCCACACGCACACGCACATAACACACACCACACACACCCACACACGAACACACGTACACACGTACATACACGTACACACGCACTGTCATGACTGCATAGATTACTTTGACTAAAAGTCTAAAGAATTAAAAAAACTTAATTTGGTGTGATTTTTTATGTACAGACTACAGACTACAGTTTGGTCAGTTAGCGAATTGGAAAGATAATACTAAATAGTGTTTCATAATTCTTTTCCAAATATAAAATCGCATTCAAGCACTGCAGACGCAATTACTTTTGGGCCTAGGACGTGCCAAAGTCTTCGCAGGAGATATAATTGTATATTAAATAATAAAAACATTCACGATCTGAGCAAAACCACATTCTTGGATATTTAAGGTCTGGCTTTTGCCACAGTTCTATGCACTTGAGACTAGAATTTAACTCCTACTCTGCCAGTGTGTAACAAGTCAAGTCAGAGACTCGGACTCGAGTCGACTCGAGTCGCGTGACCGACGTTACTTGACTTGGACTGGTAAAAAAAATAAAACTGACTTACTGGACTTAAGTCGCTATCCGTAAGGACTTACTTGACTCGAGTC